>JAMKCH010082465.1:0-43824 GCA_023653785.1 Ophioderma brevispina | reverse complement strand
GTGAGTTATTGGCTTCCTGACTTTTAGGAATGTAGATTCCATGTGTTTTTTTGGCTCTGGCGTTTTTGGTCTACCTTTGAATGCATCCTATTGTGCTCTACGAAAATATCGTTCCACCTCCGCTGAAGAGTTGCTAGATCTTGTTGATTGAAAATTATTCATTCAACGGGGGGGTTAATGCATCTGTTTCAGTTAACATTGTTGTAAAGGAAATCAGTCAGTGAATGATTTATCAAAAAACACATTATGTTTTATAAATTCATCTAACTGAAGCTGATTCCTTTCCAATGTTGATTCCCGCTTCCAGGCCCGCCACACAACATGATATGTGCATGGCGTCGTGGGGGCTTTGAGCCAAAACGGAAATTGGAGGAAAGATAAGGCTGACAGGGTATGGACCTGGGGTCACTGGGGAGACCATTTTTCTTTTAGGGGTGCTAAAATAGGTATTTTGGGGAATTCCACTTCTCAAGAAGGGAAATGCATATGTTTCAGTGCAAAATATGGAAAGGAAATCAGGCTTCAGTTAGTTGATTTATAAAACATAATGTGTTTGTGAATAGTTTGGTTTATCAAGGGGTGGGGGTGGTCTAGTGGTCACAGGTTTAAGGGAGAGTGTTAGCAAGGATTACGGGGGGGGGGGGGGGTCGGTGTAGTTAAAGTTTGTTCACTTTGTTTGGCGGACATTCCCTTGTTTATTATTTATTAACATCTTTGCTAGACCATCAAATAAATAATATCACAGACATATCAAGAAAAAAGAAAGTAAAAATACATATGAAATTGAAAATGTGATCAGTGAGCTAGCCGGAGGACATCAGAGTGAAGGAATGACTCACTGAGGCGAAGCACAACGCAAGTGCACGATATATATCCATCATTATTGCACAACAAAAAACGAATGTATAACAGGAAAAAAACAGACCACCAATACCATCTGAAAGAAAAAAGCCAACTTTTCAAAACCAAACACCACCCACCCTCAACACCGGGTTTTCTATTTTCAACATATTGGGAAGTGTGACTATTCTCATGGAAAAGGCTGGAACCCTTTTCAATTGAAAAAAGTTGTATTTGAAGCAATTGGCACGCATGTTAAAAGCTTGAATTTCCACATCTCACACACAATTGTGGGTATTTTGACTCTTGCAGAAACAGAGTGTTGGAACAGCAGATTCCATGCAAGAGGATGGCCACATGAGGGTACAACCAGCTCCGACATGGCACAGAGAGACACGAAATGCAGCCTGAGAGACAGACTATAAGAGACGACCGGGACACTGGACATGGACAGGACCATGGGATCGCCTGAGGAAAGGGTTCCACAGAGACTGAGAGAACAATGGACCAAGCAGAAGACAGGAACAAAAGGAGGGAAGAAGAAAAAGGAAACTGAGGCAAGACATCTGCACCATGAGCCTTTAAAGCGGCATCTCTGATTGGCTAATATGTAGTCTATTCATTCAATAACCAGTTGAAATGCAGCTTCCAATATTGTTAAAGTGACAGGATTTTTTTTTTTACAAATCGTTTTTTTTCTCAAAATTTCACTGGATCTGTTGCAGACCATCCTACTGAGAACGTGTTCAAAGGCTATTAGACAAAATGTAATTAAAAGAAACCACAAAACCTTGTTTGAACTTGCTGCTATCGTAATCGTTCCCCCTGAAAACCATGCTTTGAATTTCTCTCGCACACGACAGAAAAATTTTAAATCATCTTATACATAAAGACGATGGATTCGGCTTATTCACTTCCGGTGGTGATATAATAATTGGTAAGCATTCCAATAGGCCAAAAGAACCAGCGGATTCGATAAAAATGGGGCACGTCTTTCTGGAAATGTCCTCATGTCTCTTGTAATTGATCCCTTCTTCCATTCTTACCATCAGTTTATAGGTTGTTGGTTGCTTAAAAATCACTTTGTGTGGTATGCTAATTGCCCAGTTGTATTGCACCATTGGGAAGCTTCTGATACCTAATAATATGGCAATTACGGTTGCTCTTTGATTATGCAATGACAATAACTTCTATTATATAGTTTATGCTGAACTCTTAACGCGTGTTTCTGTTATACATTAACAGAACCAGAACATGATGAGGACTCGACATGTATGAGCACAGCAAAGATGCCTCATCCCACTATGATGCCCAGACGCTAGACGCAGCATCAGAGGAATCAATTGATAGGAGCAAGCAACCGGTGCCTATTGCCATGCGGAGGAGGACGAGGTGAGGTGGAAGGACATGCAGGAGGAGATGAGGTCAAGCCTTTAGATCAACCTGAAAAACAAGAGGTAGGATTATGTACAGGGCTATGCACTGTGAACTAACCAAAATGTGCTGAACCGCATGTATAATGAGCTGTGACCAAGTAATTATTATTAGATTCCACTAAGCCTCTATTACTCAGAATTCTGCTAGTTCCATAACCTTTCATGATCACTTGCCATGGGAGTGGCCATTTAGTGATTCGGCATCAGAGTTCTTGGTGCCTTGACTCTGCATCAGATTTCTGGTCAGACTTGCATAAGATTCTTGGTCATGTAGAGGTCACTTTAGACCCCCAGGGTGTGCGTGCTCCCAGGATATACCCATGCCATCTGAGTACTATGTCAAGTTGGTATTTTCCATATCCATTTGAGGGGATTTAGGGTTAGAGTAGGGGTGCGTAAAGGATAGGACAAGTATCATTTGGGTACAATTGCACAAACCAGCGTGCGTTATTACTCCTTGCCAATTACCTTAAAACATTTCCACGGTTAACCCAGTTAAGCATTTGGAATTCAGTGTTTGTAAAGGATGCTTATCTACTTGGTTATCAAGTCACTGCCAATCCAGCTAATCAGCAATGCACAGCCGAACAGCAGTGATGGATCAGGTTTTTATTGATATACAATGTATGAAAAACGGGCCTTTTGTGGGGTGGGTACAGATAAATGGGGTAAGGAGGTCATGCTAGAGGTCCGTAGGTAGAGTCATTTCTAATCATAATCATGCTTAGGATAAACTTAAGTTATACTTACCAGGATTTAAGGCTACTTCAGCCCAGATTGGCCATCGCCGTTTCATGTTTTGTGCAGTGAAGATGAACCATTTAACACGGGGAGATGGAGATGGGAATTCTGGCCGGAACCTGCCTTGATTTCTAGACATAATGTCTCACTTCTATGCTGTTTTTTTAAATGAAACTGTAACCCCCTGTAGCCCACAAAATTGTGGTGGCTGCATGTCACAACAGGCAAATCTTTACTGCTAAATTTATTGGTGTGCGAGGCTCAGGAAATTGCCTAGCACGGGCCCAATGATGTGTTAAAATGTTCAATTGAATGGCCAATCCGGGACTATTGTCTCAATTATATATATGGCAGTATTGCAGAACTCAAGATAAAGTAGCACCTTCAGCATCTAAATCGTTTTACCAGTGACCACAAGAATGCCGAAGGGGAAGGGAAATGGAAACCAAATCCTGATGTTAAAGGAGACGGGAGGAAAGGATGGATGATGGAACAGATGACAAAAGTGAGATAATATTAAGGGTTCATTCACTCTGTCAATTTTCAGTTTGTTTTTGGAAAATGGTATGATTAGAAAGATTTAATAGAAAAGGGTGATGCATTTCCATAATTAATTTGAAAGGGTATTCCCAACTAGAGCAAAATTATTGACTTTTGTTTAAGTATAATTGCAATCTTGCAAGAGCATAAATATAATCTCATTATGTACCTTCTGAAACGTGCCTATAGTAATTCACAGAAGAAGAGTTAAGGGTAGAGACCAAAGTTTTATGTGGTACATTAAAACAGAAAACAAATGGCATCTTGGATGTTTAATTGAGGACAGCATTTCTACCAAATGGAGTATAATAAGAAATTAGGGAATTTTCATGGGAACATGGGCAAACAAATTTTGATGTTGCTTTTAGAAAATGGAAAAACCTACAGAATTTAAGATTTTTAAATGGAAAACTTGGGGTCTCTAGTTTAGGGCCAAAGAGTTGGGTATGGTTAAACATTCTGGAGATTACTTTGGTCACACGTTGTAAATACATACAAATATGGTGTGTGTGTGAGGTGCGCCTGTGACCGCCCGCAAAAAAAGGAAATGAACGGGTTTTCACATTTAAACCATGCGACTTAAACGCAACTGATTAATGTGCTCGGTTTTGAGAAGATCTTCAATGGGTTGCATCGCATACAAATGCATTTTAAAGATGTGTCCCTTTTTTGATAAAAAAAAATCACACATACAGTCTTTCGATATACAATTGAAAAACAAACAAGCGTGGTCTGGTGCTTGCGATAGCAACAAACCATGTTAATGTTGAGTTTGTAGTGTGCAGTCATTGTGTCAAACTTAGGATCTTGTTAATTTGAAATTAATTTCAGGAGATGCCAGAGAGAACGAAGCAATATATCTACCATCCATACAGTGCCAGAAATTGGTGAGCTTCATGATCTATCAATAGCATGGACCTTCGACCTGTTGACCCCCAGGAGATGGAATCATTGCGACTGAGTAGAAAGCAACTGGGGGTACTAACCAGAGCAAGGGACACCAGAGGAGGTGAGAAATGCCCACGTTTCTTTGGAAAAAAATATTTAAATTATTTAGGAGTTGGGGAAAAATTGCACATTAATCATAATTTACGGATATTGCTGGTTTAAGTGAGTTGTGACAAATAAATAAACACATGTTCAGTTTTACAGGTATTTAATATTCAAGCATGTTCGACAGATAGTTCATAGGAATTAACAATGAGGCACCCACACATACATGTCCTGATATTATATCTTGGGTGGGAATCGAACCAGGGGCCACTGGGTGCCTCATTCCCATGAACAGGAGGGCAAGCCACAAGGGTATCACTGGCCCGGCCAGCAATTTTGTGCTCATATGTGTGTTTGTAGGATGACATCATCGCATTATTTAGGACTTAGTGCATATTCTAGCCTCAGTGGCATGGTATTTCGTGGTATTTTGGCACTTTAGGGATTATTAATCCAATCAGATTTCACCTTTTTATAGGAAATATTTTTGAATTCTTCCTAAATTGTGTGACCTGTGATTCCAACTTTCATCAACAACTATCATTTTTGTTGCTACTCTTTTTGTTGACAGGAGCGTGATTCTCAGGTCATGTGGCATCGCTTTGAATCGTTGACATCTGGCCTAGCACGAGACCTCTGTGAACAATTACGACTGGTGCTTGAACCCACTAAAGCTTCCAAACTGAGGTACAGTACTTGAAATCATGTTTATAAGAGTGGCTTATCGAATGGAAATACCAAATGGTGGTATAATTTAAGTAATTTAATTTAATTTACAAAGCAATATGCCAAGGCTATACAATCTTATCAGCTTATAAACCCCACTTCAGCACACAAAGCCACATCAACAGTACTTTGTGCATGAAATAATACTAGGAAAATAACATGGCGAATTTGGAAAGTATACCAATATCAACTGCTCATGAGGTGTAATAGTTTTCACTTGTTATTCAACTCTTTATTTGAGACTGGTTGACTTACTTCTCAAATTATTGGACTATAGAAGGACTTCACCTGTAGTGCCAATTATGTAGTAGTAGTACATCATCCAAAGTTTTAAATCCGGTTTTGTCCCCATGAACGAGGGTGGCCGGATTCACCTCACTTTCGCAGCAACCGCCCTTACTCCTTCCTTCCACTTCACCTGATTCAATGCATCCTCCATCCTCAACCCAACCCTCCTACTCTCCTCCTCCACTTGCTTCTTCCAAGTCTTCTTTGGACGTCCTCTCCTCAAACCTCCCACCTCAAGCTCAAAAGCCCTTCTTAAAACATGCCCGTTGTCCTTCCTCAACAACGTGCCCATACCAACTTACACTATTCGCCTTCGCCAGACGGTCCATCGCCTCCTCCAATCCCAACGTCTTCATCAAGTCCTCAGTCCTCATCCTATCCATCAACTTCACACCACATATTGCTCTCATCATTGCTCTCTCCGTCCTCCTCAGAATCCCCATCTCATTTCCGCTCAGACACCATGTCTCCCATACAGCATCACTGATCTCACACAGCTCTTATACACCAAACCTTTCATCTTCAATGGATATCTTTTCCCTTGCAACAACTCTCCACATTCCCTTAACTTCACCCACCCACCCATACCTCACTCTAGCTGTCACAGCCACCTCACATCCACCACCCCCACTAACCCTGTCCCCCAGATATTCTACAAAATCCTTTTGCAACTAATTGTAAACACCAACCTTATGTCCTGTGTTGTACCTGCTACCTACTTCTCACATCATGACCATAATTTTATCCATGCTCCATCTGCCTTTCTCCATCTGTTGTGATACTACCCTACTACTGCAGTCTTTCAAGAAGCAGCTCTACCAACCATCAGAGATTTACTTCCCTCTCCCTCTAACCAGCTACCATTCCATGTATAGTGCATCCTTCCAGACTCTTTGAGGACTTGACATAACACAAGCTGAATGAAAGTCAGTTACTGAAGATATTCACTGTGTCCCACGTGCAGAGTAATTGAAAGTTACAAGATCGAGACTCTGCAATGCCATGTCGTGACATCATTGGACTTAGCACCCGGGTTGCTGGATGTCGGCTGCATTATGGGACCGTTGTTATGTTCCTGTGCTTTCGAGGCTCTGCAATCTTCACAAGCGCATAAGCTCTGCAATCTTCACAAGCGCATAAGCTCCGCAATCTTCACAAGCGCATGAGCTCCAAACAGAGCATGATGACGATCGTGACAATTTCTTATGGGAATTGGCAGACTGTCACAGGCACAGGCCTGGTGTAACCAATAAATCAGTTGGTAGACCTTGTGTGGTTTAAGGCCACTTTAGGTCAAGTCACTGTTATGTCCATTTCACATGATTTGCTTTCACTTTGTTATCATTTATTACGCAGAGGGGACTTTCGCACTGGCAAGCGAATCAACATGCGTAAAGTGATCCCTTATATAGCGAGTGGATTCCGCAAGGATAAGATCTGGTTGAGACGTACCAAGCCTAGCAAGAGACAATATCAGATACTCCTTGCTGTAGATGACTCCTCCAGTATGGCAGATAACCATTCTAAACATGTAGGTACCCTGAAGAAATATCTCGGCAAATCATGCCATTGAAATACCTATCTATCTTTCAAATCAAGGTTCAATGTTTTCTAATCAAATTTGTTGTTCAAGTACATGATTTTGAGTTTCTCCCCTCCGCCCGGCACAAGTCATCTGTACTATAAATTTTTTTCCAGTTATCGCGCACTGCCCTATATAAATAGCCATTAAAGTGTCATGTCCGTTCATTTTTTTGTGTCGCCTGCAAGATTGCAGGAAGGCGACATTTACCTTCCTTAATTCTATGGCTGTGAGCTGTGGTGGCTGTGTGGCCGTGTTTCAAAGGTTAAAGTTTTGAATAAAGTCTATCCTCCTTTGAGAAGTAAATGTCCATTTATAATCAAAAATGGGTTAGATCCCCTTGGAAACCCCCATAGAGATGAGGTCAAATGTCACATACAGGTCAAAGGTCACATACCAAGTCAAAGTCATATGATGTCAATTTGCTAAGGTGCTAAAAACCAAACATCAAATTGACATAATTTGATGAAAGTAAAGTGCAATAGCTACAAAACGTGGACGTAGAGGTGGTTTGGAGAACCTCTTATCTGTATAACCTGTGGCAAAAATTGTGTTTTGGCTGTACCTAATATTCCCAGTAACTCCCTCATTTGATTGTTTTAATGTTTGAGCCACAAATGCGGGAAATATTTTAAAAGAGGCACACTAAACCGTGAGCGTGCGTTGGAGTACACATATCTATGCCCTACTTCATCGGTGCAATTGTGGCACAAGAGGAAGGTTACAAATGGATTCCCGGTAGGGAACCCAAAATCAAGCGTATTTGCATTTTTATCCACAATTCATGAATTGATGGTGATTGTCATCGGATCGGCGTGTTTTAATATGTCGTCTCTTATTTGCGAAACTACTCGGGGCCGGCTTTTAATGTGCGTTTTCCCCCAAAATTCGGCAAACTTGTTCTGGAGGTAGTGGGCGTTTCGCCGTAGGTTTTAATTTTGTGGAATTTTAGTGCGGGAGGCAGTTTAAGTTGACTTTTTATATCTTTTTGTGCAATGTTTGGCATCATCTGATGCCATGCGTTGTCGTCTTTTTTTACTGATTCTATTGGTTTTTGTGTGCACCTATTAACCGGTTCTAGGGGGGTTTCTCGCGCGAAAATGAAATGGTGAGCGTGTTACCAACTTACATACTACCAGGGCGTTACCGGGACGAGGTCAAACCCAAGTGCGAGTTCATTTGACCTTGAGTATATTAGTGTAACAAATTTCCCTGCTGGATGAAAGTCGCCCGACTATTAGAAGATGACCCAAAAATTGTTTTTACTTGAGATCAGTTCAGTTATGTTAATAACTTGGGTATTTGGCAACCAATTCTCAAAGAATTTTCAACAAAGTATAATTTGCCTACTTTATTAAAGCAAAACTTCAAAATATTAAGTCCGTCCCTAGCAATTTGGTATCGGGGTATCGTCCTTTGCAGAATGGCAAGCCTTTTTCCGAACATTATGGCATTTTACTGACTATGCTCTAGTGTTTTAATGGTATAGGATGGTGAAAAGTTGGGGTTGTGGTTTCGACGCAGAAAGTTTAGATTTTAAGTTTATGTAATATTGGTTATATTTTTGAGGTCCTTTGAGAAACAATTTTGGTTGTACGCTGAGAAACCGTATCTGGTTGTCATTATTAATTTCTGTTGCTGTTTTCGATACAATGGCATTGCGCGACAATGTATACCTATGCCCAGCTTGGTGTTCCTCTAAACGATGTAACAAGACGTTGACCGTTTTAAGAAAAGGCAACCTTTGAAATGTTGAAAACATTCTGGAATTTATAAGTGTCCTTGAAAGTTGAAGGCACTTTAATATATTAGGTTTTCTAGATATACAGATTCGATCCTATAAATATTATAAACAAAAGGGAAACTGTTGAAAACCAGTTCTGGGAATTATAAGTTGTCCTTGAAAGTTGAAGGCCCGTTAATATATAGGTTTTCTATATATATATTCTATCCTATAATCTGATAAACAAAAGAGGGGTATTCACTTGCGACAGCGTGGGCACACTATCGTAATATTTTTAATAACCCTTACCACGGTATACTAATTCTATCTGCGAGTGGGACGACAAAATGCTTTGCCTTACTTTGGGACGGGTTTTAGATCTTTTGTGTCTACGGTGCTTCACTACATGAGTGGCCTTAATTCGACTTTTACCTTTTAATATCCCATCTTGGTTGAAAAGCGTAAAATGTTGAATAAGTGCGGTAAAATATCAATACTAAGTGGAAATCGTTGGAACACATCTGCCAGAAATAATTACATTTGACTAGGGAATGTACTAAAAAATTGTTTTCAACAAGATTTCAGCGAAATTGTCAAAATAATCCTCAATTTTTGATAGAGGATATTCCTCAAAGTGGCCTGAAACATACTAAAATTAATATAGAATTTAAAAAAAACCCTAAACCCGACAATTTTGCTCTGCTACCAGTATGTCAGGACCCCTCTGATATCCTTATTTACGTGTGCACCAAGGCGTCATGTATTTCTGTAAAAGAGATGCATATACGATGTTATCTGGCTTGCTGCATTACAGATATTGTAAGGCATGCGTGGTAACCGGAGTGTGAATGTAAACTGTTAGTTGACATTTTGCTCGATTACCTTCACACGTCGTCAAAGAACACGACCCAGTCTAATATTGAGTATAATCGAGTGGCCTCTAATTACCCTATATGGCTTTTGACCCCATTTTTGTCAATCTACATACTAAAACACTTCTGAACTAAAATGCTATGACAACTAAAGGAACCACTGGGTCCAGACTTTACTGATATGCGCAGAATACCTATGATGACCCATGTGCCCTTTTTGACCTCTAATGACCCTATGTGACCTTTGACCACCCATATTTGGTCAAAATCTATATTCTAAAAGAAATCACCTTTGTGGGCTTTGTGGTTTGGTCCGCTATGGTTTCACCGTCCTTTTACATAACGGATATGAATTTGGTGTGGTGGTAGAGCTCTGACGTACGAGGCAAAAGCCGACGATGGTTTTGTGGTCACATTGGGAGTGTCCTTTTTGGGGTCAAAGGTCATCCAGCGGTCGTTGTCGGGTAACTTCGCCGGCTTTGACGTATTGATATGATTTTTTGTATGGTGGGTAAGTTTTTCCCCGTACCGATTTTATGGTCACCTTTTCGAGGGGTCAATTTTGCTAGGGTCAAAGGTCAATTCAGGGTCATGAAAATGATGTGTGTGTTGAGATAAATACAACGTATAACAAGTAAGAAAATAAGTAACACCTTCTTAGGCAAAAAGATAATATACGGCTGGTATTCTGAAAAGGTGAGACTCAACTTTTAGACCTGGGTTAAACCAGGCGTTAGTCCACAAGATGTGGCCCTTTTATTTCTTACAACATACTCTAAAAGTGTGCCGGTAACGGGCAAGAAATTCCCCATGGATGGGCTGTTTCCAGCCCATTCCATGAGGAATTTCTTACCGTTACATTTAACTTTCACAGTATTTTGAAAGGAAAAAGGTTCCCTCTTGTAGACTAACCCTGGTTTAAACCCAGGTCTAAATTAGTCTCCCTTTCAAAACCAGCCATAGTCTTGGTTTCTTGACCTAGTTTTTCTCCCGCCTTTCGGATGGTTCACCCGCAACAGCAATTGTTTATATTTAAATTAACCCTTTAACTGCTAGAGGCTAGCGGTGGTCTTAAAGTGTTAACAAAGTAACTCCAGTGTGCAAAAGGATAGGCCTACAAGATAATGAACCGGTTGTGATTTGCTGTTAGCCTTTTTGAAGATTGCTCCATCATTGCTATTAGTGCAAAGTGTTAGGTTATAAATTATTTTAGTGCCTGTTGTGGACTTTGTCCCAACTGACAGTCCCTAAACGGGTCTGTTCATACGGCGGAGCCCTGTCACTTTTTTCGGGAACGCTTTTAATTTTTAAGAGCTCTATCTCATCAGAGATACCATCATCAAGAAAAAAGTCCGATTTTTATCGGAAATCCGATTTGTTTTTGTTACATTTCTGGGATTAAATTCCGATTTTTCTATATTTTTGCAGATTTTTTACCTTTTCCCTATTTTTTAGATTGTTGATCGTAGATGATATTTTTAACGGATTCTTGTTTATCATAACTGATCTCCAGACTCCGATGCCCTCACAGTACATCGGACCATCGGTATATTAAATAGGTTTGCGTACATCGCGATTTTGTATAAGAGAACTAGCATAAATCAAAGCATGTCACCCCTGGCATGCAAAGCTTGCTCTCCTCGGAAAAATCACCGACGAAGCGACAAAATGAACATGCAATTGATTTACAAGCCGTTTGAACGGAGTTTTACAAAGACTCGAGAAGTAAAGACACTTTTTCAATAGCGTTACCTCAAGAGAAGGCGATAACTTTGCAGTTAACATAGGAAGACAACTTCATTGGGTAGGTTGTAAACAGTTTTAAGTGACGGCAAGTCTTCAAAATTTTGATCCCTTGCTGCAATTTTGAAGGCTGATTACTTGCTGGTTTTGCAACTTCTGCGTAGTAGCGAATCCTTGATGCCAAGGAGAATGAACTGCAAAGGAAAAGCCCCAAAGCGGTTCTTGTACACATAATCATTATGTTTACTTTGGGCCCTTTTATACCTGAGTATGTTGAAATTTGATCAAACAAGCATGAGTAGTAAATGAGATGATTGGATCCCAGAACTCAGGCTTTAGCCCCATTCTTCACATTTACGGTTACTTTTAACTCTTTTGAATGATATTTTACCTCATAAATGGTCTTTCCTGTAGCTCTAATTGCATAACCTCTTGCTTCGAGGGGCTTCGCCCACCTCGACCCCCACCGGGGCGTTCCCCTGTACCCCCCCAACAGGGGCCCTTAAGCGGGCCCTGGACCCCCGGCCGTTTAGGGGCGATACTAAACGGTCGCTTCGCTCCCTCCGTTCGCATTTTGCAGATTTTTCATTTCCAACTCCCCAGTGGACATCTCTGCGATGGTGCAGTTCATATGTTTGTAGATGGTTCCGTTTTTCAAGTTAGGAGCCTAAGTTGACTTTTTTTTAATTCGACCTTTTCATTTCACAATATTTTTTTTTAAAATCTCCCTAGGTACTTAGTTTCCTACTGCACGTTTTCCTAAATGGGGGCTGTCCTACGGGAGCCCTGTCATTTTTTTCGGGACAGCCTTATTTAAAGAGCTCTATCTCATGAGGCAGTTCATAACTATGTAAGTGGCTTGTTTTCAAGTTACGAACTTTAAAGTTGACTTTACTTCAACCTTTTTCATGTCATTCTTTTAAAAAATCCCAATGGACTAAGTTCCTACTGACAGTTCCTTAAATGTGGAATCTTTCAATTGTCTTTAAGGACAATACCCATTTGCTGTATCCCTCTTGAGGAAGGTTATTTCACAACTGAAATCCGCCTATTTTTTTTTAAAAAGCTCCCTTAGTCTAATCAATCTCCGAGTCCAAGATCAAATCTCCCTGATTCCAAATCTCAATGTTGGCAGCTCTGCAAAGGGCATCCAGGGTCGTTTTTGGGTAACTTAGGCTTTGCTTTGACCTATGGATATTAAGTTTTGGTATGGTGGTAGAGTATCGCCGTACAAGTTTTGTGCATTTTTTCGAGGGGCATTGTGGGGGTCGAAGTCATCCAGGGGTCGTTATCGGTTAACCTGGCTGTGCTTTACTATGATATAGTTTTGGTATGGTGGTAGAGTATCGCCATACGAGTTTTGTGTCATGTTTTTCGAGGGTCATTTTGGGGTCAAAGTTCATCCAGGGTCGTTATCGGGTACTTGGCCGTATGCTTTGGATCGGATGGATTGAGGTTTGTTTGAGATGGTGGTGTAGATTTTTGCCCGTACCACTTTTGTGGTCACGATTTCGAGGGTCATTTTGGGGGTCAAGTCATGTAGGGGTCATTATGGGTAACTTGGCTGTGTTTTTCATACCCATGCTTTGACCGTAGGATATGAAGTCCCCCCAGGGTGCTAATTAGGTCGAAACAGTCCCTTGTTTTCCTGTTCTGAAAACATTCCAGTATACTCATCTAACGTGTATACTCGGCTAGCGAAGACCCCCGGCATCGCGGGCCCACACTAGTATAATACAATTTCTGCAAATGAATTAAACATTGTTAGTGACCACCAAACATGCTCAAAGGACTTGTAGGACTCATATAGTTAATACAGTTATTGACCTCTTTAATGCCTAAATTACCTTTGCCCCCACGTTCAAACCTTTGAACATCCATATATTTATACCTGTGGTCTGTCCGTCAGTCTGTCACTGTGTCTGTCTGACTGCATATGTTTCTGAGACCGAGGATTGCACCTTCTGCAACTTGGTGGTGGGTGCCCCTTGACATTCCGAAAACCCGATTTGTATTGGTTAGTGGGATCAAAGGTCCTCAGAGGCCATTCAAAGTCAAATGGAGCTCCAATGGGGTAAACTTTTGATATATTCATGCGAGACTTGGTGGGCGGGGTCGATTGTTGATGAATAAAATGTTAAATGTCCTGGCACGGTTCCATCAGGGGTCATTCAAGGGCAAAGGGATCCCGCCAAACCCGAGGGTCATTTCAATCCAGGTGATCGCAAAAACCCCTGTGATACCCAAATCCGAGGATCGCCTAGTAAATACTATTAAAAAACCACCGGTCAGAACTCTATGGTATGTACAGAATGACCTCTTATGGCCCTCTGCCTTTTTGACCGCCGAATATCACCCTACTTGACCCTTTGAACCCCAAAATATCTAAACATTCTTCCAAGTAAGTTGTATAACCACCAAACTGCCCTCAAGATCACCACTGGCCAAGACCCTTGGGCTATATGTTAATGACCTTAAATGACCCTACAACGACCTTTGACCCCACACTACACATTCCCTAACCATCCCAATTGATTGATTACTGCATCAGTGATGCCCTCGTTTAGCATGTGCAATAGTTGTTCTAAAAAAATTCTCGAAGACTCTATGTGGAATGTGAATCTCACCACTTATGATCATCGTGAGCGCAGTTTGGTAGCACATAAATATTATGTTATTGGATGATAGAAATAGGTTAACAGTTGAAGTCTGGACATCCTAGATATGTTTGGAAAGGATAACGCATTTGCTAGCCATGTTGTACAAAAGGTGTGAGTGGTTATCCAAGCTGGAGATTAGAGATGTTCATTGGCAACCCTTCTCCATGTAATTGTTTATCCTAACAAAAATTACAATTCCAAAATAAAAAATTCTTTTTCTTTTTTCAAGTTGAATGTTCCCCCAAATTCACCCCTGTCAAATTTGGCAAAAGTTTTAACCTTTTTTTACACAGAAATTGTAACGCGTTTTTGAACATAAACAACCCTAACTTTTGGCTTGCTACACTCGTAAATCTATTTTGGGACCCTTTAACCTTATTATGGACTTTTTTGAGCTTCTTGGATTTTGCGTGGCATCTTCCCCCCCCCCACCCTCACTCACCCTTGGTTACGGTCTTGGATACAATCATATTATTCTGTTAAGATACACTCAGTTCACAATGAACCACTTCTAAATAATCTTAAACCCCTGAAATTATCCAACAATACTTGTAGTCCTGTCAAACATTTGTGCTTGCTTCTGACTACTTTTTAATTTTGCCTAACATTTGCTCAAATTCATCAATAAACATTAAAAACATGCTGAATTGCCAATAAATATTTGTCTACAGGATGCCATCGTACCGATATTTAACATACAACCTTTTTCATCCCCCTGGCTTGGAAAAGCAGTAGGGGTTTTTGCGATGACATGCATGTCCGTATGTATGTTCGTTCCAGTTTGGTAGGTTTTCGTTTTTCAAGTCTTCTTCGAAAAGTTGAATTCCGATTGGAACAAGACTCTTTTAAGGCAATAGTGGTTCCTTCATATGTGGATGATGTCAAGGTCAGGGAACATGGTTAAGGACATCTGAGTTCATATTTCATACTGCCATCTTGCCAGGTCGGGGATCCCGCAAGTTTTACTTTGCTGTATTTTTGTGTCAGAAGGCACATAGGGATATATTGTCTATGTCCCTGTATATCTGTGTGTGTCTGTGCTCAAAATGTTAACCCTTAATTGGATGCCGTATGAGTTCCGTAGGGCTACTGTGAGGTAACTTGCTGGAAAGAAGCGGTGACATGTTGTGAACTCATGTGACCTTGGTGAACCTCATGTGACCTTGGTGACCTCATGTGACCTTGGTGACTTCATGTGACCTGGTGACCTCATGTGACCTTGGTGACTTCATGTGACCTTGGTGACTTCATGTGACCTTGGTGGACTTCATGTGACCTGGTGACCTCATGTGACCTTGGTGACCTCATGTGACCTTGGTGACTTCATGTGACCTTGGTGACCGCATGTGACCTTGGTGACCTCATGTGACCTTTGGCCCATTCACAACCGCGTTTTTTGAACAGCAGACAACACTAGCGATGATGTAATTTTATTTCTTGCTGGTGATCACATTTGGTCATAATAATGCAAAGATAGAGGGGAAATTGGACAGTTACACCTTTTCACATTTACATAATTTTGAGCTACAAAACCTTCCATATGACATTGCAATGTTTTGATAGGAGATAATCTGGTATGATCATTCTCTTTACAGCTTGCCTTTGAGTCACTGGCTGTGATCAGCAATGCGTTGACTTGGCTTGAGGCAGGAGAGCTTGGAGTATGCAGGTAAAATTGTGTATGATATTATGCCCAGGAGAGAGAGAGAGAGAAATACTTTGTTTTCAAGTTAAATATAGTTGAGAAAGGAGTCATAGTGAACCAATTTTGAGTACCAATTTGTTGACAATTTAGAGGTTAAATAATCAAAACGATTTCTGTGAAAAAAGTGAAACCTTCACAACATAGACAAAAAAATGGTCTCAGCCCAAAAAAAAAGCTATGTGCTTTTTTATAGTTTTCTGTGTTACAAGAATTTTCCACTTTCAGCAAAACATTGTTTTTTTTCTGACATGTAGGAAGAAAGGGGGTCCAAAATGAGCCAATTATGTACCACTTTGAGGCAAATCTGATTTCACATAGCTATGATTGCAAATATCTGAGACAATCCATTTTTGGCCATAGGAGATACACTTTAAAGGGACATTTCATGATCCATAACCCACCCCCACCTGACTTTAACTATTAAAAAGTTGACTTTCAAATTATCTCAATACAACTATTGGCCTAATATATTCATTCATCTTTGCATTAAATTAGGAATTTGGTCAACAGTCATTTACAACAGTCAATTTTGTTGGTAAAGTGCTAAAAGTCCATGGCTTCACTAAAATTAGATTTATAAGAGTTTCGGTTAGTTTCCTTAAAGACACTATTAATGATCCACCCAAAAGAGTCTAAATATTTTATATTTGCAGGAATAGCTTAAAAGTGAAGAATGTCTCTAGAATTCTCAAAAGTTATTTTTTCCAAGCGTAAAATTGTTAGAAAATGAAGAAAACAGCAGTGTCCAAAGATATAAATCTCCATTCAATTACGTGTTGTAGTACGTGTCCATACGGACAGTAATGACTAAAGTACCTGATTTTGTCCTTATTACGTTGCTTTTGGTCCTATAGGTGAAGCATGTTTACATATTGCATACAATTTTATCTTTTTTCCTACAGTTTCGGTGAGTCTGTACAGCTGTTGCATCCATTTCATGAACAGTTCACTGACCAATCAGGCGCCAAGATACTAAGACAATTCACATTCTCACAACGAAAGACAAAAATAGCTCAGGTAAGCTGTGAAAATCGTGATTGTAAAAATTTCTTCAAAGTAGTGGATTTAAAAGAGGATGACCTGATTTGAGTCTATACATTTTTTATCTTGATAGGATGGCCTTCCTGGCAAAATCCCCATCTGTAAAGTTTTGCACCGATATTTCAACCCATTTTGAAATGAGAGCTAAAAATGTATTTTTGTAATCCCCATAGAGTACTGTGTAAAATTAATATTGGTCAACCAAAATGGGGCATATTTTCGCACATAACGTCCAAACTGAAAATCCTTTAGCCCTAAGATTTCACAGGCTTGTGAGAAAAATGATACCAAAATTTTGACCACTTCTGGTAAAATGTGGGGTTCCTGGGGACGAGGCCATTAGCGATCAGACCATAGACCTAACAATCAGCTAAGGAATACTTCTGGCAAAAATAATTTATTTCAGGCTACAAAGAAAAAAAAATATGTTTGTTGTAAATTCAGTAAACCTTTATTTTCTTGGGTCAAAGGTCAAATGTGGTCAAAAATTCATATAAACGTCAATTGTGGTAGGATGATGAAACTTGGTGGGTGTGCTCAACATTCGGTGCCAAGAATTTTGAAGGTCATTTCAAGGTCATGTGGGGTCATTCAAGGTCAAATCCCTAAACATGTGGTAGGATGATGAAACTTGGTGTGTGCGGTCAATATTCAGTGCCGAAAATTTTGAAGGTCATTTCAAGGTCATGCAGGGTCATCCAAGGTCAAATCTCTAAACATGTGGTAGGATGATGACACTTGGTGGGTGTGCTCAACAATCGGTGCCGAAAATTTTGAAGGTCATTTCAAGGTCATGTGGGGTCATTCAAGGTCAAATCCCTAAACGTGGTAGGATGATGAAACTTGGAATAAACTTGGTCAATATTCAGTGCCAAAAATTTTGAAGGTCATTTCAAGGTCGTGGGGTCATCCAAGGTCAAATCACTATGCATGGTTGTATGGTCATAAAAGCAAGGTCATCTGGGTCATCCAAATTATGGAAACTGCTATGGTAGGAGCCTCTGCTGGTTTCCATGACAACCTCCCTAAGTTATGTTACTTTTCCTCCTACCGCGACGAGCGGGGGACCTTTGTGGTTCGAGAACCGCCTTGTTCATCTTGATAGAATGACCTTCACCCCAAAACACCATGTGTAAAGTTTTGCGCTGATATTTCAACCCCTCTTGAAGTGAGAGCTAAAAATGTATTTTGTAATCCCCATAGAGTACTGTGTAAAAGTAATATTGATCGACCAAAATGGAGCATATTTTTTCTCATAACATCCAAACCAAACATCATTTATCCCTGAGATTTCCCTGGGTAAATGAGAAAAAATAGTGGGGTTTCTTCTGATACCCAAATTTGGACCACTTCGGATAAAATCTGGGATCGCTGGGAATGAGGCTATTAGTTATCGGACCATAGTGACTTTATTTTACAATGAATTCATTCAAACAGGGCCATGGTTAGATAATCTGTTCAATGGAAAAAAAAAAAGAAAACCTTAAACGCGCCAAGCCTGATCCTCTTACACACTCAACTACTAATCCCTTACACCAAAATTCATTAATTAATCCATGAAAAACTTGCACTGACGATACATTCTTCATAGAAATGATATTGCCACAACTTTTAATCTATGTTATTCTAATTTTTTTTTGAATACCGCTGTTTTGAGTTCCCAGCAGCGATGATGTCTGCTCGCTCCCGACTTCACTTCTGGTGGCGGCAGTCTGGAAACCTCCCAGCTCCTGCCGTCATAAAATCCGATGGCCCTGGCGTGTTTTCCTGTTGAAGGAATGGAAACGTAAAGGCGGAGTCCGTGCTGCTAGAGATGCTAATGTCTGTCTGGTATTTGTGGGGTTTGGATAACCAACAGTAGTAACAATCTAGACCATGGAACCTATGTTCAGCTATTTTTATAAAGATGTGATATTATGGCCAAGCGAAACAGTGGAATCATCTGGCAATCATGTGATCAAAATAAGCTCTGAACTTTTTGTCATCCGCTTGCAGATTAGCACATAGGGATTGTGACTTGTATGAGTACTTTTCATGAGTACGAGTATGCATATTGGTCCTGGGTATGATTACGAGTGCAGCAAAATTTGAAATCCCGAGTATGAGTATTGCCTGAGTATAGTTCAAGTATCCAGCCCTGAGTATAGTACACATGCCTGAGTATGAGTACACACATTGTACTCGTTCCAAGTATTTATACCGACTTCTACCAGTCTGTACTTTGTTGCCTGTGTGCGTGCTTGCGTGTGCATGCCCTGCGTGTGTGGTTGCCTGCCTGCGTGTGGTGCCTGCCTGTGTGTGTTTGCCTGCATGTGTGCATGCCTGTGTGGTGCGTAGTGTGGAGTGGGGGGTGAGAGATAAAACGTTAACCCTTCACTTAATTGGACCTTGTTTGTACTCTTTACAAATTGACCGAATAATTCACACTTTGGTCAGAAGAACCACTGGCCAAAGTCTCATCTGGGGGTGTAACCTGAGATTACCCCGACCTTTAATGACCCTAATGTGACCTTTGATCCCATTTTGGCATGTCCCCCCTTTGCAAAATGGGAAACAAAAGAAGGAAGCAAGGTGTTTATTTTGTTTGGTATATTTAGAAACAATATCTTCCTCAGTTTAACATGATAAAACATTGGTCAAAATGTCCGTTAAAAAAGGGTGCTTGTTCCGATAGAGAGCCGGCACTTGCACATACGCCCTATTAAGTACTGTGGGAAACAACTTTGCTGTTTTTGATGGAGAAGCAATAATGCTATATTGCAAAGCCCTATTCAATACTGTGGCCAAATATGATGGTTAACCATTAAATTGCAATTTTTTTTGTTTATATCTTGGGGCTGAAATGGATTTGAGGGCTCAATTTCAGACGACATGAGAAATAACTGCCTTTTCCATCGGATATCAACATCGGTACCATTTTCCGGGTAAATCGGGGGGTTCCCAAAGACCGATAAGAACATTCACCTTTAATAAGGTATAAATATTAATTGACAAGTCCACCCATTGTCAGTTGCAGGTGTGCTGTGGTATGTCCTGCATTGTCTGATATTTCTTTCTGCACAGTGTATAAAATCCAATATTTTGTCTAGGCCCTATGGAGACAAGACCATTCCACACCTGCATTACAATGCTTGACTTAGCTTTTACCTGCAAACTTGCATTCTTCCACAATGCTCTTTATCAGTTTATTAATACCGTTTATTTCCTCCATTGATACATTCAATTATAGATATAAATTGTAGGCATGTTATTTTAGATCAATAAGTGTAACTTCTCCTTTTTGTGGATCTTTAAGAAGGCTTATTTTGGATTATTATATAAGTGCACACCAAATCCCCAGTATATAGACCTTTCAAATCGAAATGGAAAATTTCTGAAGTAATTTATGAACATTGCTCCCTATCGCGATAATCACAAAGGTGTGTTATCCAGTCAGCTGCCTGGCATTAATATGATGACAACTGCCGAATTCTGCGACCTATGGGTTCATCTGTAGGCATCAAGATGCGCTATCAACCAAATTTATTATTGCTGTTTGGCACTCATTGTACTTTAGCTGCACTATTTTTCTGAACATTTCTGATCAGTATTTAAGAAGCTCTTTAGAATAGCAATATTCCACTACATATGCCTGTGTCACTTAATCACTATACGTACCCATGGATGCCTTTTTTTTGGCCGTAATACAGGGAAAAACATTCAATCTTGGACATCAAGGTGCCCATCTTCCATGGAGCAGGTGCAATGCCCGACATACAATCCTACATGGAACACTTCCCATTCCCATTCTACATCATCCTAAGGGATATCAATTCCCTGCCTGAGACACTGTGTGATGCCTTGAGACAGTGGTTTGAACTAGTCACCGCTGGTGACGTTTCTTAAATATAGACGCTGCCAGAATTTCTCAGGCAAGATTGAAATATGCGCAGCGTGATGTGCACCACCCCAGAAGCACAAATAAGTTTTTGACATGCGTCACACGATTTGTAATTGGTCGGGAGACTTGCGCCTATACTGCGATTTAATTTGCACAATACATTGCATGTGTTCAGCTTGCCTGAGAAATTCTGACAGTGACTGTGGTTAGCTTGAGGTTGAAAATAAATGCAACAGTAAGATGGGATTGGTTTGGAATTGACCAAGATGGGTTTATACTTTGTTTTTAAGCATGTCATAGAACCAGTTTTATATAACACGTACTTAAATACAAATGAATGGCACTCCAAACCCTGACGTGACATATTCATACTCTAAACCCTAACCCTAACTCATCTTCTAACCTTACTCTAAACCCTAACACTAATCCAAACCTAAACCTTAACCCTAACTCTTACATTCTATCCAAATCCTAATGTTATTCCAAACCTCAAAACTCCTCTACTCCAGATCCAACCTCTACTCCAAACCCTACACTACTCCAAACCAAAATCTTAACCCTACTCCAAACACTTGTCCTATCCCAACTCTAAACCCAAACCTCAGTCCAAACCAAACCTTATTCCAAATCCAAACCTTATTCCAAATCCAAACCTTATTTCAAACCAAAACCTTACTCCAAACACAAACCTACTCCAAACCAAACCTTACTCCAAACGCAACCTTACTCCAAACGCAACCTTACTCCAAACGCAAACCTTACTCCAAACCCAAACCTTACTTCAAACCTAAACCTACCTCAAACTGTAAACCTATCCCAAACCATAATCCTTCCCTAAACCTAACTCAAATCTCTAATCCTAACTCAAATTTTTAATCCTAACCTTAATCCAAGCCTTGACCCAAACCACAAGTATTGTAAATTCCTTGGACTAAGGCATAGCAGCCAACATACATGTAAATATAAATGCCTGTCATAGAATTAGTCTTGCGGAATGACTTCCATTGATTAGTTATGCAGTTTTATTCCATAAGGGGGTCTTAAGGCCGCACATACCCGTACCTCTTTCCAATGTCAGTGCCCCCCGGGCTCTGTCTCTGCTTACTTGATGGACATACCCTAATACATATGAAATGAGCAAGAAATGTGATAAGCAAGTGTACATCAGTTAATGTTTGTGTAAGAGATTGGATCAACCAAGGGTAAACATAAAACCTAACATGATCCCTGACCTGTAAAAAAAGTTACATTAAAGGCAAGATATCTGGACTATGAACTACAATATGCTCATCCACCAAGGACAGAGTTCAGTGCATCATACATGTACATATGCATTGACATGAACTGAGCTTTTTATGTTTTGGGTATTATGTATCATACCCACACACCAGAGGGTGTATTTTCTAATTACATTGGTGAATGAAAGCTATTGAACTGTGCCTTGGGAATGAGATTTCACTAGTTCATAGTGATGAGGTCTACCACCTTTCTTACTGTATCTCTGATTGGCTTATTACATGTTATAACATGATATCACTTCTGAGTAACCAATTAAATTAGACCTTCTATATTATTTGTGTGCACCTTTAAGGTAGGATTAACTGCTATGGCACCATGGACAGATTTTGTTGAAAATTGGTTGAAATGTGGGCAAAGGTGACAGAAACGTACATGCCAATTTTAATTTTTTTTCCAAACATGCATTTTTTGAGATATTTCAAATTTTTATGGTTTCAATTTCCATATAGACTTTGTACAGGAACTGATTTGGCACAGTGCAAAATGGACAGAAAATGGACAATTTGCTAAAAAAACTGTATTTTTGTATAATTTTTTTCCTCAAGTTGTAGATTATCTATAAGATTGGTTTTCATTTTATCGAATGTGTTGATTTGAAAAAGAAGTTTTATTTCTTTGGGTAAGATACATTAGTAGTGCTTAGGTAATGTCAGTACTTGTCAATAATTGTTTGGATTTTTTAGAAACACTAGAATGCCAATCTTAAGAAAAAACTAACAAATAAGGTGTCAGAAAGAGAATCAAATTTAGAAAATTCTCTTGTTAGATTTTGATGTTAAAGTGTTTCTATTTTAAGTTAGGTGTTTTTATTTTAAAATTAAATTTTCTCAAAGATTAAACACTTAATTAAACACAATCCAACAAGAGAATTTAAATACTTCCTATAACTACTTTTTAGAGTTTGGATACCACAGGGCCTTTACTCTTGGCTAGAAATTATTACTCCAAAAAACATAAGAAATAAAACTAGTCACTTGAATTATAGAAAAGAGGTGCTCTGAAAGTTAGTCTTTATACCAACTTTCAAATGAAGTGGTTGAGTAAAGCTGATTTTATAGTGATTTTTCTAGGGGAGCATAATGACTGATAATTCTACCTTAAGCTTTTCTCACCATATCTCTGATTGGGTAATTACAATGTATTACCCTATGAATTAACCAATTAAATTGGCCAGTAGACTGCAGCTTCCAAAAGGGATAAAGGAATTGTTGAACAGTACTAAGTGAATACAGGATTGAACATATTCTTCCTGTAACACAAACCAACTTCCCCTAACATGTTCAAGCTTGTCAGGAGAGTTTCGCTCCTAAAATGAATAGGAACTGGAAATAGTAAATATATTTGCAACATAGGATATGCCCCAAATCTTTATGGGATGACATGGTAACACTATAAAACGTCCTGCTTTAGCACAATGAGGTTTGTGGTTTTGTATGCAGAATAATCATACAGTTTAGGGTTTTAATGGAAAAAGATATTACTCACTTTGCCAACCTAGAGTTGAGATGTTTGTTTGCCATTTTGTTTCTACATCAGCTGATATACTGCATGAGCTATTTATTTTTGCATACAAAATTTGAACTTTGGGTTCGGCAGGTTACTAGTTTCATGGAATATGTGTAATTTAACTCTTAATAATTTTGTGTCTCTATAATCACATTTACATATTGATTCTTGAAAGTCACTTAAAATCATGTTAAAAATAACAGCTTATAGAGTAAGGCATGTCTGAATTTGACAAATTTTCCAAATGCTTCAAGAGATACTGGCACATTTGAAAAATAGTGTGCCCTAAAGATTTTTCAAAATTGATATTTTTGCATGGTTGTAAAGCTTTTATATACATTAGCCATCCCCTGAAATGATTAAGATCGAATCAGCACCCTTATGGGTAAACAGAACAATTTTATAATAAAATGACTCCGGTGACATTTATTCAGCAGACTAAGGAAATGGCATTTAACACAAGAAAACACATGTTGGAGTTGATTCCCAATGTATGTACACTGTTTGACCAATCTGTGACCTTTGTGTTTTTAATATCAATTAGTACGAGTCTATGATATTTATGTAATAGACACATTTGTTGATTAAAGTTACGGCAAACTTAAAGTTAGCCTACAAATTACCTGGTTGTTTTGTAGTCTCTTATTAATGTCCCTATCTGCTTTTGGGTATGTTAATTTTATGTGTAAAATATAATTCTTCCAATGGCCTAGACCATCATTTGCGAGCAAATTGAAGAAATTTCACATTTTGTGAAAATGTGTCAGTGCCGCTTTAAAGGCACTATCAGTGATTTGCTAAATCAGGAAATGGAAAAAATCATCAAAAATCAGATTTTGCACGACTGTAACATGTACAGGTATCTTAACATACCCTGCAAATGATAAGACTGATAGCAACCTAATAAAGACAAAATCGGATATTTTAGCCATTACTGTCCATATGGACACTTACTACAGCATGTAATTGAATGGAGATTTGTATATTTGAACTCTGCTGTGTTCTTCCTTTTCTGTCAATTTTTAAGTTGGAAAAAAAAAATTATGGTAATTTTACATGCTTATACATCACTTTAAAGCAATTCCTGCAAATTTCAAATATTTTGACTATTTTGGGGAGATCACTGATAGTGTCTTTAAAGTCTGTTGTTGATAGCTTTATATTATCAGCACTTGTGTTGTTGTTGTTGCCTTCTAAGTGTAAGGTCACAAGAGAGGTCAATGCTTTCAGGAAATTGCTTAAAAGGATAAGCAGCGATAATGTGAGGAGACTTTGTAAATATATTATTAAAAAAAGGTAAAGGGGACGGACCTGTGTACACAGGAACGGAGTGCCCATCTCTCTTTCGAAGCGATTGGGCCAGACTCCACCATATAATGTTGCTGTAGGGTGATCGCTACACTTCCTCTACAGCGAGCCTGTTACCTTCCCAACTTTGAATAATGCCGGTACCCATTTATACACCTGGGTAGAGAGGAGTAATTGAGGTAAAGTGCTTTACTCAAGGGCGAAACACATTGGCCTCAGTGGGGCTCGAACTCACAACCTTTGGGGTGCGGGTCGGGCACTTTATCCACTGGACCACATGTGCCCTAAATTTAGCTTATAAATCAGGGATAAATGTAAATGTATGCATTTCCATTAAAGACACTATCACCCGATTCACCCGAAAGGGTCAAAGTATTCAAAATTTGCAGGAATAGGTTAAAAGTGAAGGATTAGAAAAATCTCAAGAATTCTAATAAGTAAGTTTTTGCAACTGAAAAATTGACAGAAACAAAAGCAAACAGCAGTGCTCGAAAATATGAATCTCCATTCAATTATGTGTTGTAGGAAGTGTCTGTACAAACAGTAATAACTAAAATTTTCAATTTTGTCCTTATTAGGCTACTTTCAGTCTTTGCACTTGCTGGATATTTTGGGATACCTATGCTTGTTACAACTTGCAAAAATCTGATTTTTGATGATTTTTTTGATCTTGTGATTTAGCAAATCACTGATAGTGCCTTTAAACTACTTTAAAGTAAGGACATATCACTAAATAGTTAAAAGAATTAAGTATTTGAGAATTTTTCATACG
Source organism: Ophioderma brevispina (assembly GCA_023653785.1). NCBI lineage: Eukaryota > Metazoa > Echinodermata > Ophiuroidea > Amphilepidida > Ophiodermatidae > Ophioderma > Ophioderma brevispina. Next base: position 18,169 of record JAMKCH010082465.1, on the reverse strand, counting down.
TCTCTGCAAATTGACATGCAGTGATGGTGACTTAAAATGTACAGTACACAGCTGATTGTGCTGCACACCAGAACAGAATAAACAAAGATCAATAATGTATGTGTTTGAGGTCAAACTGTACAGGTCATGGTGCACAATATCACCCTTTGAAATCTGGGACATTTGCAATGAAAGTTTTTTTATCTCAAGCTGGAATTTTTATACGCACGTATACAAATTCTAGAATCGGATAAAATGTACTGTTTTGTCAATAATATGTGGATTTTAAGCCAACCACTTGCAGATTATGTTGGCATATCCATGCCAATAACAAAGATACCAATGCATGGATTTTTATGATTTTTGTTCCCGGTTCGGAAGGAGACTATAAAATGGGCTCTGTCCGTATGTCCGTCCGTATGTTAGTGACAAAAATGTTAACCCTGGAACATTTGGTCATATCCAAACTTGGGTATATTGTAGGAGGGGAGTAGAGTAGCTAGAGTAGCCAAACTTGGGCTTATTGTAGGAGGATACAACTCCCTACTTGCCATGTAATTCATTCCTCTGGGGTCCTCCCCTGGGTCTGTCAGGGGGCAGGGAAATGTCCAAAAAGAAGTCATTATTGGACAAAAAAGTCAACATTTGGCCATATCTTTTTTTCTAGATGAGCTAGAGTAGCCAAACTTGGGGCATATTTTAGGAGGGCACAAGCCTCTACTAACCACATAATTCATTCCCCAGGGTCCTCCCCTGGGTCTGTCAGGGGGTGGGGAAATGTCAAAAAAGGTCATTATTACACAAAAAAGTCAACATTTGGCCATATCTTTTTTTCTAGATGAGGTAGTGTAGCCAAACTTGGGGCATATTGCAGGAGGGCACAAGTCCCTATTAACCATGTAATTCATTCCCCAGGGTCCTCCCCTGGGTCTGACAAGGGGTGGGGAAATGTTCAAAAAGTCAACATTTCACAAAAGTACACATTTTGCCATCTTGGTAGGTGCTGACATTTGAGCCTTGATGCTTGACCAGTGGCGTAGCTAGGATTTTCATATGGGGGGGGGGCCAGTGTCGCATCTCAACCGACAGAAAATGGGTAGGGTCCAGGGGCCTGCCTTAGGGCCCCTGTTGGGGTCCAGGGGCGAAGCCCCGGTGGGGGTCGAGGGGGCGAAGCCCCCTGAAAATTTTGGGTTTTATATGCTTCTTCTGAGGGCTAATTTTTGTACGATTTTGTAAAATTTACTTGTCGCACGCTGTCCATTGAACTTTAAACCTATACTTTGCCGACAATCCGGCCTGCAAGTGCCATGACCTGAATTTTTCAAGTGAACCGACGGGCTCATCTCAACCGACGAAATCAATTATTGGGGGGGCCGCGGCCCCCCCTCTGGCTACGCCACTGTGTTTGACCTTTTAGAGTTATTTTTGGCAAGCTATGGAGTTCATTGCATTGGTGAGCTTTGTTTTTAGTGAGTACTGGATGGAGTTCATTGATGAGTTTTCAGAGTTAATTTTTAGTGAGTTATGGATGAGTTAATTGATGATTTTTTTTTAAAGTTATTTGTTGGTGCAAAATGGATGGAGTTCATACGAGTTAAGGGTTTTAGAGTGATTTTTTGCGAGTTATGGATGAAGGTTACCGAAGAGACATTTAGTTATGGATGAAGTTGGTGAGTTATTCCTTTAGAGTGTTTTTGGTGATTTATGGAGTTCCTATACTTTGTCTTGTCTGAAGTATGAAGTGGCAATGCGCGCGTATACCCAGTGCCGCCTTTCAGTTGCAGTGCGCTTGTGCTTTGCGCATGCTGAAAGTCGGTACAATGTACACGCCCGCGTCACTACTTCGTACTTCGAGCTGGACAGAGTATAGTGCGAGTGTACACCAGAACCAGCATCTCAAGTAAAATATGACTGATTCACTTAAAGGTGCAATGAGAGATTTCACATATCAGGTGTCCCTAAAAAAATTGAAAGTACTGATTTTTGCTCTGATGTAAAGCTTTCCATCAAAAATATCCCCATCTGAAAGGATTAAGCTGAGAAATGTTTCTTTGGTACAAAAATTGTGACCAATTTCTAATTTTGAATAGGAGCAAATACTAAATTAAGCAAATCAAAATCGCCTTTTCTCTCTCTTTTAAGACATTTCTGTAGCCAAATACAAGGTAAGAAATCTATTGAGTGTCTAATCTACATGAAATTGCTATTTTGACACAATATTTGGGTGCCTCAAAATCTCTTGTTGCACCTTTAAATCTGAGCACGTACCTTTAAATATGTAAAATAGTTACATAACAAATGAATTATCTTACGTTATTTTTTGTTAAAAGATATTTCAAGTCTGTAGGTGATAGATGTTATCGTTGTTATTGCCTTTGAATTATGTACTTCTTTATGCCCTATTACATTTAATACAGTTGATGAGGCATTAGAAGAAACTAAATAAAGTGCTATTTTGTACAATATGAAAGTTTTTAATTTGTGCTTACTAATTGGTGTGTCTGTGTCTGTCTCTCTCCCTCTCCCCATGCGGAGCAAAAGCCAGGTGACCATTTCCAAATTTTGTGTTGCTTTTACATCATTTGAAGATTAGATTGTGCATTCGATCTGATCCCGGGGATATGATCTTCAAATAATGAAAAAGCAACATGAAAATTAAAGATCAGATTGTGTAATTAATGAGTAGGAGTGAAGGTCCCACTATGAGTTACAATGTGCTCATCCACTAAGGACACAGTTCAGTGTGTTGTACTTGTACATACAGTGACATGAACTGACCTTGTGTGATCTGGATATCATATATCATACCCAAAAACCAGGGGGTCCCATTTTCTAAATACATTGGTGAATGAAAGCTACTGAACTGACGTGCCAAGGGAATTGAGACTTTACTAGCTCAGTGTCCAGAAAGTGACCTGAGACAATGACCTTGACTATGGTAGGAAAAGGTTGTTTTGTATCCTGCATCAGATTCACTGACCAGCCACTTCCTGTTGAGCTTCTGCAAAACAAGTTCATTTTGGGAGCCGTCTATTTTATCTCTCTAGACTTAAAGGCACTCTCAGTGATTTGCAAAAATCTGACATACTGACATACCCTGCAAATGCCAGAAGCAACCTAATAAGAACAAAATCAGATATTGTAGTAGTTCAGGTCAAAGGTCATATTGGTGTCAAATGGAGTCATATAGGGGTTAAATAAGGTTACCTACTAGTCAAATGATGTCAATTTGTCAAAGGTTATTTGCAGATTTGGGTTTGGTGTAAAGTGCGATAAATCAGAAGACTCAACACCAATATATTTGGTGGCAATCATCTTTAAATTGCGGGGCCTAGTTTGTGGACATATTTCAGGTCAACGGTCATCAACATATTTAACCATTTTCTAATGTGTACTGCACACCTTGTGCAGGAGGATTTGCAAGTTTTAGTTCCTGTAAATTTGCCGATTTCTTAAGAGGCTTCGTTTTGACAAAACAATTTCCAGAGTTTCATTTTCTGTCTTTCCTTAACTTTGTTTTGGAAGAGACCTAGTGATCACTTTTCTGTCTGTGTAAAAACTATCTTTGTGTACAAGTTATTTGGAGTTCTGTAAGGGATACAATGATGTAACTTAGTGGGTTGAGAAGTCCATGGCCCAATTGGTAGATCGGTGCATAAAATATTCAAATAAGGTATGCAAATGAGCTAATTGATAGGCATAATTGCTGTATTTTTGAAATGTTACATCAGAAAAGCAAAATTCCATCACTGCATGAAATACCATCATTGCATGCATCTTTTATATGTATTGCAACTGCTTACAATATGTGTTAATTAAATGAGCTAATTAAAAATGCATAATTGCTGTATTACTAAAACAGTATATTGGATAGGCAAAATTCCTTCACTACATGAAAGACCATCTGGCATCTTCTGTGAATCATAATTGGGGTCAAAGGTCATATGTACAGATTAAAGGGGCATTCTTTTAAATTTTCAAAATGCAACTAGTGCCAAATATGTTTGGCCCAATTTCATCCTAGCCTGCTCAGAAGATAATTTGGGGTCAAAGATAACTTGAAAGATAACTTGAAAGATAACTTGAAAAGTATAAATTCCTGCTGCAATTCAAAGCGAAGTATTTTCATGTGATTTGCACACCTTGAAATGAAATTGTTAACTGTCAGCTTCTGAAAAGTTTTTATTTGTAGGCAAATTATTTTTCGAAGTTGAACTTAGCAAAACAATCATACAGCAAATAAGGCTAAACAAAAGTTTGGTACCGGTATTTGACCTAAGAAGTTACAATATGTATTGCTTATACAAATATGTGGAACTTCAAGGGTTTATTTTTTTTAAATATTAAGTGTATAGAATGGTATTGATGATTTCTTTTGTTCTTGGGCATTTCTCATAAAATAAACTGAAAAAATAAGTGATTGGGGTATATTATCTGGAAAAAATTTGTGGCCTACCGGATGATGTGACGGCTGTCTTTAACCAAGAAATGCATAAGGATGTAAGGTGCCAAGCAAAGGGAAGGTTTTTGGACGAGAAATGTTATCTTTGGAGAGCATTATTCTCTATGGGGATCATTACATTTGTGGGGGTGTGTGTGTTTGTGTCTGTCTGCGTGTGTGTGTGTGTGTACGTTTGTGTATTATATACCTAGTGGAGACATTTTTGTGTATTGTGGGAACGTTTTAAAAAACAAAATAAGTCTGCATAAGCTAATCAATATGTATTAGATCTTAGGGACAGCCCATCGCACTAATTAACATAGTGTTTGGGATTATTCCGTTAAAGACAGCCCATCACCCTAATACTGTGTAATCCAATTGTCTAAAAAAGTGGTTCATTTTAACACAGTTGAGCAAAAAAATACAATCTAAAAGGGTAATGAGATACTAACGAAGACTGAAGTTGCCCCTTTTATCCTAAAATGGTAACCAGTAATTATTGGTTTGTGAGGTATGGTAATAATACATTGACTAGTTCATGAGCATTACTACCCACTTGTCACCCACATAACAGTCTAAATTATTATGCCTGACATCAAAACACATCACATATAATTTGCATCCCTTTTCTTGATATGTTATGTCCGTTATAGATCCTATCAGTATTAATTAGCTTCAAATTAACTCAAATGAAACGCAAGTGATGACGCAAGTTCACCACATGTCATAGTACGCATCAGTCACCAGACTATTTTAATCCCTTTTACCTCAGCAAGGCTTTTTATTTTAAATTAACTCCTACAACTTTACAAATTGTATGCTACATATTATGTACAGCCTAGGTAAGGATATTTAAGTCCTACCTAAAAATAGAAAAATATTCTTGTTTTATAGTTTTACGAACACTTCAACCTGTAAGCATTATAAACATTTTAAAGTTTACCAGGGATAAATAAAAATACTATATAGCTTTCGGGCATGTTGCTTTGCCGATCTTAAAATTCTGATATTATAATAAATTTTCATATTCTCAGTGCTGAATTAGTACTTTTGTATGTTTTTACGCGTATCAATTAAGTTTTATAGCAAATTCTATTGGTAAAATAAACTCCTCAGGCGATTTTATTTTGAATAAATGCTGAAAAACGACAATAGACATGATAGACGGTGGGAATTGGTACAACACCTCAAAGCAATTAATGGTCTTTCCCTAATATGCAGAGAACCAAAAAAAAGATTTTAGTTATACTGAAAACAATGCATACAATTTGTCAAATAAATTACTGTATAAATGGCAATTAAAATAGAACATCAACCATGTACAAATTCCGTGGGACCCGGACCCACGTCGTTAATACCCACCCTTAGCTCAGCTCCGCTTTCCACGATAGTAGTGCGATTTGCGGAGTCGTTTTGCGGCGTTGTTTTGCGGCTTACGCTACGCCTCTGACATTGTTTCTCATCTGGGGTCAAGTAAATATTCTAATGTCTTAGCAGTAACGAACGCGTTGCAAGGTAATGGCTAATCACCTAGAACGATACTACACTGGTAAACAAGCATCAAGGTGATTGAGTAATTTTTACAGTTTTCAACCAAGTTTCATTATGATTTGCAAATCTTTCTTGACCAGGCACTACCTTCGAAAGTCCATTTAATTAGAATGGACCCTTCAAAATACAAGATCGTAATCAATGCCATGATATTGATAGGGCATTGCACCGACCAAACCGTTTACTTCCTGTACTCACCAACTGTACACAAAAAACTTATACATTTCAAATTTCATGTTGTCAAAGATATCAACATGACCCTCAAATAATGAAGGACGTTGTACATTGATTCTCCTATAAATTTTGTTTCGTACCGACAGAAAGGGGTTCACATTGTTTGCTAAGTAGTACATATTGACACTTTGAATTAAAAAAGATTGTGAGTTACCAATTGTAAGGTTATACTACCACAATTCATTGTCAAAGATAATAAACATTATCACTTCAACATAATGAAGGATGTTTGTTGAACATGACATGCTCCTTCAGTTTTGTAAGCCGAATGGGGGTTCACATTTGTTTGCTACTCGGTACATACATTGACACTAAAATTTTAAAAAGATTGGAGGTAATAAGAATAATGAACAACTTATTTCTATCGCAATTAAGTCCGGTATATGTGTACCTTTCAATTTGAACCAAATTGTGTCAAAAATTTGACAAATTATTTTGGTGATTTCCCTGTAATCTGTTTAGTAAAAAACTTTGTCACATGAAGTAATCGGTTTTGCAAACAAGGTATACTGCCTTGAGGTCTTTGTTTTCCTTTTAAGAATTCTTTTGAATTGCGCTTTCAAATACCCTGACTCCACTTTGATACCCAATGCGGTACCCTACTGGCCTAGCTTTTGCTGTCAACACCTTGGTTATCGCATCATCAGACATCAATGTGTCATAGACGTTAAAACAACTTTGCCCACAAATGAGACAACGATTTCGCTACTCTGGTGAGTGAAAAAAAATCCATAACCCTCCGCTTAAAAGAGTAAAACCCAGAACAGTCGGTCCCCTATACCCCATTTTTAAGGCAAGTTTTTTTCTACTTTTTAAAAAAAAAAAAAAACATTTCTTTTTTATATTATTTGTTTTTAATCAGCTTTAATCTATGTTTACCAAATCCTGTCAAATATTTTGGCTGACAAGAGAGACGCATTCCAGGGTTTACAATGCATCACCTGTCAATGATCCGCTGCGCAATGTTTACACATGATCTATTGACGACGTAATGGATTGTATGCAGTCCTGGAATGTGTGTATCTTGTTCACCATGGCTGGATGACTGAGGTCTTAACTTTTGAGTGAAGAAGAACCGCCGGCTGCAGACAGTTAATCGTGAACAGATAACTATCTGTTACGAAATTTAAGGATATTCAAGCTTGATTAATTAATCGGCAAGAATTAAAACAAGACTATTTGTCAACCTCTAGTATATCTGTACATTATCCCTGCTCTTCCCCTCTCCTTAATTGGCTATTGAAGAAGAGCCGGAGTCCATGTCTGTCACCCTAGTTCAGTGACCAAAAGATATCAACCCTTAACAGCCCTGCACTGCAGTATTGCGGTGATTTCACTCCATTAAATCTGACAACCCCCTATCCGTATTTTCAGCAGTCCCTGCAGAGAACGACTTGTTCCTGGACTTCCTTGTCCTAGCAATCTTTTTCTGTTGAATAGGGGGTAACAGGGACATAGTCCTCGCCCTATATTCAGGCAAATATTCTGGCTCAGTCAGTGTCCTTTCTGGCCCGTCTTCATTATCATCGTCTTCATCATCGTCGTCTTCATGCATCCTTACTTCATTTATGGATTCTTGAAAGTTGAGAGCCATCGTCGATTGGAATTTAGTCAGAGCTGAAGCGGCTTCGTTTTTGTATGTAGGTGATTTGATGAGATCACTACAACTACCTGACATACTGGCTTTGCCAGCTCGAGTCCTTGGTTTGGTACCTGAACATTTCAGTTGGTGGATGTCAGAACGGAGCTGTATGAATTGACACATCAGGAGCTGGTCTTGTTTCTTCATTTCACTCTGTACATAGATAGCAAACATGCGATTTAGTAGAACTTTATAATACGTTTTCGTTTGTTTACTCTATAAGTTTGAGATAACAAAATACTTTGAACATGACGCGCTTTATAGGCCAAGCAAAAAGTTGGTCTCAGAAGCTGCGCGCATATCGAGGGTTTACTGCAAGAAGGCACATAGCTGCTATTTGTCAGTTGTGTTCGTATGAAAGCGGCACTGGCACATTTTCACAAAATATGAAATTTCTTCAATTTGCTCTCAAATGATAGTCTAGGCCATTGGAAGAACAGAGATATATTTTACACATAAAAATAACATACCCCAAAACAGAAAAAAAAAAAAAAAAAAAAAAGCTGTATGAATTGACACATCAGGAGCTGGTCTTGTTTCTTCATTTCACTCTGTACACAGATAGCAAACATGGGATTTAGTAGAACTTTATAATACGTTTTCGTTTGTTTACTCTATAAGTTTTAGATAACAAAATACATTGAAAATGACGCGCTTTATAGGCCAAGAAAAAAGTTTGTCTCAGAAGCTGCGCACATGTTGAGGGTTTACTGCAAGAAGGCACCATCTGCAATATCTGCTATTTGTCAGTTGTGTTCGTATTAAGTGTTACACCTGTCGAATCTAACACCTGGCAGCTATTGCAGATGAGGCTTTTTTGCCCTAAACCCTGCATATGTAAAGTGAGATTTCCCACACACGTCTCTGCGATTGGCTCATTTTGGGCCTTTTTAGTTAGAAAAAAATTGGCCGCAAAGCGGAAAAAGTGGGCTAAAAACAGAACCCAAATGTTTGTGTAAAACACCAGACCTTTAACATGTTTAATCAAGAAACGCGTTTCCAGCAATTTCACTTTCGATTGAGGGTTAACTGTCAACTCTGCTGTCAATAACTGGCGTCCCACCACACAGGCGAGGGTACCATAGGCGTAAATCCGGGGGGGGGGGTTATATACTCTAACTTATCCCGTGCACGTCTTTGACCAAAATAACCTCATATTTTACCATATTGGCGTAAAATGGTAAATTTTCGCGCTATTCTCGCATGTTTTGTTCTAATTTGGATCACATTTAACGATTTTAGGTTCTATGGCTTCTTTTAGCGCGCTTCGTGCGCATATGTGCTAGTAACATATCTTGTCAGCAAAACCTGTTTCATAAATTTCCATCATCACCACCCCTTTGAGTAAAAAACAAATTTACGCCACTGGAGAGTACGAATCCTCTTATATGTACAGGAGTCTTAAGAAGTTCACATTAATGGAGAATCACACTGATATCCACTTTGACGTTAATTCCTTTTTTAAACATCCTATACCTAAAATATTAAGGTTATACAAAGACCGTGTTCTGATGTGCGTAATTAGATTGATTTGCCATTACCAGTTTGCCACTGGCTAAATCCCGGCCGGGGGGTTCTCACATTGGGAGGTATAGTATGGGATGAGCCGCCCATAAGACCCTCATTTTTCAGGCTCTTTTTCAGTTCCAGTGACCCCCATTTTAGGACCATTTCAGTTCAGAGACCCTACTTTTCATGTCCAAAGCCATATTCTACCAAATTTTCTTCAAAATACCCCCCAAAAAAGTAGCTGGAAATTGAGGTAACTTCGCGGCTTATTTTCCGAACTTTTCGGAAAACCTAGCTCCGGAGACCCCATTTTTTGTGCCTCAAATCAACTCTGGAGCCTCAATTTTTGAAATCTGGGCGGCACATACCTACCCAAAATAAAGTTGAGTACCCTCCAATGGCGGATCCAGGATTTGAAAAATGTCAAAATTACCGGGGGCTGAAAGGCTGTAACTGGTCCAAAATAGCTCAAAATGGGCTGATTTTGCAAGAATTTGCAGAATTACCGGGGGCGCGCGCCCCCTCCGCCCCCCGGACCCGCGCCTGCCCTCCCCGGGGGCTAAATCTTCTTGTTTGTATCGGTCTTTTATATTCAGACATTATTCCCATCCCAGCTTATGAAAAATGAACAAATAGTAAAGCAATTTTACATGCTGTCAATCAATGTTATATACCCATGCATACACTCTTAGATATCTTCGTAAATTTGCATGCACTAGTAAATGCTTGTTATTATTTTCTTTGAGGTCAAATGGGCATTTTGTATAGATTTTTAAAACTTGATCGAACGCTGGACAAACGTACAAATGCACCCTTCAGTTCCAAATGGTTTAATAACACCAAAAATATTATCAAGTATGAATTTAGACTGTTTTTAAAAATCTGTAAAATTACGGTAATTTACTGGCAGTTTGAGGATGCATCCAGACTGCCAGTAAATTACCGTAAATGTATAAACAATGTAAAATCATATTTAATATTTGTTATTCGCCATCGCTTACAGCAATCTGCAAAACTTATTTTGTTGTCCAGTGTATATTTTATGACGAAAATATTATGCAACAATGTCTATTTCACGTACAAAATAAAGTAAAGCCTGTGAACTTAACGATATTTTACCGCCAATCATGCAAGTTTACAGTGATTTCTTTCAGTGTGGCAATTATTGGTGTCCGTACTCACAATTTCATTTCTCAGCCATTCCAGTGCAGCTTGGAGTTTGTTGCGCCTTTCTTTCCATTCCATACTGTCGTTACCCAAGATAGGAATAGGGGTATCTTTCCGCCAGTCTGGTATCACCAAATCGTCCTCGATACCAGCCCCAGTCTGCAACACATAAATGAGAGTAGTTTCAATAGTAAAATGCGTTTCCGTACAGCATTTACTGTTTGATATGGCGGATAACTGACCGATAATTTTTTGCGACGCCTTGAGTCCGCGACGAACAGCGCACGATATCGGTGGTATCGCACCGTCTGTTTTTTGCTTCCATTGGTGGTAATACTGTTGGTGTCAAGTTGTTACTTTTTTTTCAATTTAGAATTTGAAGAGATAACGCAAGTACATAACCTACATTTATCTTTGTCTGATGTCTGGATTACGACGCATGAAAATTGCCAGATCAAATAAAACCATGATGTTGGGTTTCCATGCTGATAATTCACTCCCGAATTCTTTCAATACGGGTCAATATCCTTTCCCGAAGCTCAATTAGTTTGAAGTAAGGCATGTAAAGTGTCTGAGGTATAAGACATGCTAAGTGCTCTGTTTATCTCTCAAGGTCACTGGTGTGTTTTTAAGGCTTCACACAGGTCAAAGACCACACAGCGCGAGATTGCTTACTTTGATGCCGCATTGTCAAATTGATTCAACAAGTCTTCAAGCAGCGAGAAAATAAATGAATGTAGTTCGCTGAATTATTTTAGAGCACTGAAACAATTTTGTGTCCCTAAAAAAGTGTCACTCTACCTACCATGCTTAAAATGTTCTGATTTTTTCTTTGCATAAAAAAGGTCCAAATTTCTATAAGCTTTTCTTATACCTTTATAAGGACTGGGACTCTTGAAACTCAGGTATAATAGCCCTTAAAGGTTCACAGATTGTTAATACTCATAGGCCACCGCCCGTCTTACCGTATAGTTATATTAGGGGACTGTACAATGATTATTTGGCCGGGGAGGGGTTTTTTCAGATGGCATAATCAAAGACAATTAGGTGGACGGTACTCTATTCCACATGTACAAAAGCTGTTTTGAAACATTAGTAATTGTTAAAAGTGATAAAACTTTAAAAACAATGACTGATTTGTTGACCAATTTTCGTGCTTCCTTTACATTTGTTGACAATTCCAGAGTTGAATAAACCTGGTTGTACATGTAGTACATGTTAAGTTATCACTATGAGCCAAGATAGTCTCAATTTCATGGCACAGGTCAGTAATTTCCATTCATTAGCGTATAGAAAATATGCCCACTGGTTTTGGAGCATGATTTCTGATACCCAGTACACACAAGGTAAATTCCTGTGTAATGCTAAAAAAGAGCTCACTGAAACTTGTCTTCAGTGGATGGGCGTACGTAGCTCACCATAGTGTATGGCGAAGGCATGCATACGAACTTGAATTTTGAACCAAGTTTTAGTGGTGCTAAGATATTTCATGAAGATTTTAAGCAATTCCCCTCTTAAAATGTTAAGAAATCTAATGTTCTCTTTCGATGTGGCTCTAAGAACTTGCACGTCCGGGGGAAAAGCAGGTGGTGACTATAAGAATAATTCCTGGGTGGGTATTATTTACTTTAATAGGCCCAAAATGCTCCATCTTATCCAAATACATCACAAGGTGTCATGTGGCTCTTTAAATTGTTCTTCACCCAAAGATACAAGGGAAAATGTGGTATGGGAGTTTGAAGTCACAAATTCAGCTCTACAGGATCAAGGGCAAAATGCTCTGAGTTAAACAGACATGAGACCATTTTCAGAGAGAGAAGCGGGGCCTCATTTTTTTTGCGAACCAGGTTTTTGCCACGCCACATACTTGGAAGGCTTACCAATGTATTAGATCACACCTGAAGTGGAAATAAGCCGAATACGCAGTCTATACTCTTTCTATAATAAGATGATGATTGAGTAATTTGGTGGTGACGACAAAATTCAAAGCATGGTTTCCTATATAGGGATGATTAGGACAGCAGGCCTGTTCAAAACAATAAACTTCCAAACGTTCTCAGTAGGAGTTCTACAACCGATACGTGCAATTGAGAGAAATTTGTATCATCAAGAAAGCTCCTGTCCTCGTCTTGATTTTAGGATTGAATAAAAATTCCTTTAAAAGGAAAGGGGCACCCCCAGGAGTGTTCTGTTTGGTTGTTTATGTGGTGGGAAAAATTTTGTATGTAAAGAAACGGTTTAGACACAATATAAGATTGAATTCGTGAAGTTTTTTTGCAACTTGCTAGGACTAAAAGTGTTTTGAAATAAGTATAAAATATTATATATATATATTGAAATACAAGAATATAGTAGGAAACGTTTAGTTGTTGGTGAAACCTTATCAGACGTAAACCGTGGATTCTTCACTTTGTCACCACCTTATTCGCGGTCCCGACCACAGGGCCCCTTTTACTAGCCTGCCCCAAATTCCCAAGTTCTTTTCTTCATTTCGAACGATCCAAGACCCCTTCCACAATGTCGGGGAGCCCTTCACAGCTGTCACAGAGCGTCCTCCCAACTAACAAAGACCCCCCCTTCTCATCTACAAAGAGCGACCCCTTTTCCACCTAACCCAGGTCCTCCATTCAACTACACCAGGGCACATGTCTACGTTACCTCCACACCTATTCTTTTTTGATCTACTTATGGCAAATTCCCAACTACCCATTCCCAACTACCCAAGGTCCGTTTTTGGTTTATAATGTGATTCCGTCATGCGCTAGATGATATTGGGCAGAAGCACTTGGACGGAATATAAATGGGCAATACCTCATTTGATACCATGAAAAACTCGTTAGCCCGATTTCCTTCTCAACCTCCCAGAGTTCATTTCCAAATTACCCCAGGGTTCTCCTTCCAACAACGCCAGGGTCCACCATTATACAAGGGTGTTTGCCAAATCACCCATTCCACCAACAAAACCATACAATTTCACGAGTTCCATTTTCACCAATTGAAAATTGAAAAAATTAAATTGAAAAAAAAAACATTATTATTTAATATTTTATAAAATTGGAGGTATATTTTTTATTTTATTATGTTAAAAAACATTTCTTCGTATTTTCTTTTTTTACTGTATTGGACTTTTTTTTCATTTTTAATATTCGGGTTTATTTCGTTCATAATTTGCATTACTTTCTTAGTTTTAATATTTTGCTCATTTTAATGCGTTGATTTATGTTGATATTATTTGTGTTCGTATTCGATATTTTTGATTAATTTCTGTATTTTTGGTTTAAAAGTATATTTTCGGAAATCTTACATACAGATCATAAACTTTCAGCTTCTCATAATATCAGCAGTCGTTCTGATCATTTTAAAATTATTTTTGTGGCTGAGGTGGGTTACTAGTGGTTAATAAGTGAAATTTAGATTTCCCTGCCAATGCTCCTGATTATACTCTGCGATCGAGCTTACAATATTCATCTTGAAAATATTTTTTGAAGGAATATTACTTAAATATTCTCACTATTATAAAGTCTGATGTTAGATATTGAATTTAGGTAGACACCATTCTCTAACCAATGACCGTTAAAATTTTATATGAAATCTTGAAAATAATGAATAAGTGAAATAGTGAGCTCCTCCTTTTGTCGAACAGTCACTGGAAACTAACAGGTTCAATTCCATTTGCCTAATAATTTTTGTTTATATTTAATCTGCTTATATTATTTTATTTATTTTTAAATAATTTAATTTATATTGTTTTCTTTTTAAAATCGTTATTGTTACGTCTTTTCTTGGTTACTTGTCTTTTAGCGTTTTCTATTTTTCACTAATTGTTCCAATTATTTTAATTCTTTTGTGTGAATTTATTTTGTATTTATTTTATTTAAATTATTTTCTTTTGTTCCATTTAATTTTGTTTTATTTTATTATTTAGTTTATCAACTTATCTTTATTTGTTTATTATTTTAAAGTTTGTATTTTATTAGTTCATTTTTATGTTTAGTACTTTGTTATTGGTGTATTTCATTTAGTGCATTTGTATTTTTTTACATTTATTTGTGTAATAACTTTTTATATAATATAATTTGCTTATATTATTTTATGGGATTTTTAATTAATTTTAAGTTAATAATGTTTTTCTTTTGCTTAAAGTGTATCTGTTATTGGTTTTTCTTTTTATTGTATTTTAGCGTTTTCTTTTTTTGCACTCATTGTTCATTGTATTCTTTTGAATTTTTTATTTTCGTATTATATATGTTTAAATGTAGTTTCTTTGTTTCCGTGGTTAATTGTGTTTCATAATATTATTTTCATTTGGCTACTTATTCCCATCTTCGTGATTCATTTTAAGCTTGTTCGGTTGTTAAAAAAAGTAAAGATGGGGAAAAGGGAGAAAAAAACAAACAACGGCAACATCCTTTCCTGGTAACAAACAGCTCAACAAGAACAAAACTAAATAACAACAATAAAAATCACTTCTCTGACCGATTTCAGAACTCAGGACCAACGGGGAAATAATTCCGTGTTTAAGCGCCTTATACCGCTGCGCTTACATAGGAACTTACTATAATTTCGTGTAACTCTGCTCAATTGATCACACGGGTTATGTAGACAACTCTAGGTCACGATTGACATGACCCAATATGGCTTGTTACGTGGAGGATTCCATTAATACAGTGTTTTTAAAACTGAGATTAAAATAGTCCTTAAATTTCGCAAGGAAAACTGGAGAACTTCTTCTTGATGAAAGTCTCTGCCGAAAGAAATGAATTTTTAGGTCATAGGGTAATTTCGAGCAACTCCTCATAATTTCCACAATATTTGGAACATCCGCTATGTAACATCATCGTGATTTAACGTAGAAATCCCCAAGTTGGCTACAGTTTCCTACGGGGTCCGTGCAAGTGTGTCAGTCTGTGTCACAGACTGCGAAAGATATTAATATTAGTACTGCTCGGCGATTAACGTTTACTCGCGTAAAAGAAAACGAAGGGGTTCTATGAGATTTTTGGCAATCAGAGGGTCCGCTACTATGTTTTGTTTTTGAATAGTATCGTAATTGGGTCTAAACCTATAGACCAGCGACGAAATGAACGTTTTTGTCGGTACTTCGGTGCTCGCAAGCACGGAAAGTAAGGCACACCGCTACGGTCCGCATCCCTTAACACTTACCGACCGCCGCACGTTTCCAAGCAAGCTAATAGGTGGCGCCCGTCGGCGCCCTAAAAAGTAAAGTTTTTTCCCCTACCCAAGTCTGAGGCATAGTTTTAAACGCACTTGCGGACATCTACATTGAAACCATTCCAATATGCCGCATTGTGGATACTCTTTGGCCTCCCCTTCACACGTTAATAATGTCACCCACAAATGTACAACAAACCAACATGTTTTAAATCATTGGGTTTTTTTATCAAGATAAATATTTTGCCTATTTTTTACGTATCTTAGAGCATTTGGACAACTTGAAAGCTGATTTTGTTACCTTCCACCTCCCTACCGCATTTTAACCCTGTATTGGATTTGAAGACACATGACCATTGACTTTTTTGTTCTTTGATGCAATCCAGAGAATTTGAGATGTATTTGGAAAATTATTGGAGCATTTTTAAGGGGTTTGACTGTGATTTGTGTACGCGCAAGCTGCTTTACACCTTCAGCATTCTGTTTGGAGCCAGTCATGGAAAATGGAAAATTTTTAGTTTTGAGCTGCGAATGTATCATGCGCAGATACCGCGAATAACTGTGCGCTTGTTTGCGTTTTATTTCGAAATCGCGCATCTCTACGCCTGCTTTCCTGCCTTGCTGCATGCCGAATGTTAGCGCGCGGATTTTTCTTGCCGCTCAACAAGACGCCCAATTTGAAAAAGTGTTCCAATTTCAGTGGTTTTCGGCGTGTACTGTAAAAGTAAGTCGGTGACCCTCAGTTTTTATTTCAAAATTTTGACGAAACGACTCGGGACCCTCAACATATTTAGAAATACAAAATTTTATCGAGAGGTTTTTATTTTGTAGTGATCTAATTTTAACGGCAAATTGGACTTTTCCCATTGACTTGCGTGGTTTCAAAAGTGACAACATACCTGTTTTTGTTTTGGTTATATCCAAAAAACAGTCGTGACCCCCATATTTTTATTTCAGATTCTTATTCAGCATCGTTGTAATACCATATAATTGAATTCTGGGAAATTTTATCGAGTAGATCGCTTAACACGTCAAACCCCCTTGTGTTACCCTTATTCCCCTCATTTTTTGGCACGGGATGGGCACGGTGCTCGGAGCAATTGAATCTTGACCATATACTGACATAAACAGACCCCAACCATCCGCATATATTAAGTGTAAATAACACCATTTAACTCAAATGAAAGCAGTTATACGAACACCTTCCACCACTGTATGTGTGAGTTGCCGGTATATGTCAGGGGTTAGGTCTATTAGCTATTGCAAATTTCGTAAATTTTTTGAAGATTAGAAATCAAGTACAGTACCATGTAGGTACATACCAACTTTTTTTTAATATTTTATCATACTAGTCTTTTTACCGTAGTTTGGTGATTTCGTACCTCTCGAGAAAACACTAAAATGCCTCATTTTTGGTCATATTCCTCATAAAATTGGAGATTTTTTTAGGATACGAATTTCTCTCAAATTTTCACTGGATTGGTGTGTAGACCACCTACCAAGAACGTTTCAAGGTTATTGGCAAACGGTGCAAAAGCAAACCGCAAACCTTTTTTTGAACTTGCCTGTTCTCGTACTCTTGTCCCTGCATAAAGAAAAAAAAAAACATGCTGGGAGACTTTTCTGTCGTGCACGACAGAAACTACTAAAATCATCATCTTATTACATAAAGACTGGCGTATTCGAGCTTATTCACTTCAGGTGAGATTTCATAATACCTTGGTAAGCATTCCAATATTAAAAACCCGGTTCGAGAAAAAAATTAAGGGCGATTCTTCCTGGAAATCTCTTTCATGTCTCTTTAAAATAAGCAATCACAATTTACCTCTCGGTTTCTCCAACAGGATTACGAATATAGGATCCATGTTATATTCCTTGCCTTATTTTCTTTTTATATTTGTTGTAATGGACAAAAAAAGTATTATCGTTATTTGAATTCCAATTCCCAAAATACCGTGTTAAAAAATATTGTGTTTTTATAAACCCGTGAAAATATGACCTATTCGTAGCACCATTGCGTGAAAAGTGTTAGGACCCTTTTGAATGGTTTTACCTTAAAATAAAACCGCGTGATTCTGGTTAACAGTAATTTAACACTTTTGTTCAACACATTTATCTTTGCTCAGATCTAATCAATTGAAAAATGCCCACACTTTCCTATAAACGCCTGTCCATTTTTGTTTCAATAAAGCGTAATTCTTGCTAATTCTATAATATAATCCAGAATAGAAATCAGGTGGTGTTGCGTTGCGCTTGCCTCTTTTTATTGAACCTTTTCTTACGGTTTAAAATCGTTTAGTTCTTGCCAAATTGTACGCGGAATCCGCAGAAAGTCTATGTGAAATAACACTTATTGTATAATATTGTATACAGCTGGTACAACCATCAAATGAAATACTTTGGATTAAATTGTAATTTTCCAAAATATTCTGTTTTTTATGGCTACAAATCTAGATTTCATTTCGTCAAATAGA
>JAMKCH010082464.1:0-10725 GCA_023653785.1 Ophioderma brevispina | reverse complement strand
TGTGTTTATAGAAGGCCCAGGGAATTTTGATTCTAGTTTCCTGTTGGAGCGCACCTCATATTTGCACTGTGGCAATATTTCATTATTTTGTGAAAAAATTGTTTTTTTCTTGAAACTTGAAAATAAAAAAAAATTTCAGTTGCTCAAAATATTCAAGCATCCCTCCTGTTTCATTTTAAGGCAGTTAACTTTCTAAGAGGGGTGCCACAGTATACCATAAATAATGAAATTCCTCCAGATATTTGTCCTGCTTGTCATAATAGCGGGTGCAAAAATGCTTGAATACTGATTTTTTAAAATTTTTTGAGAAAAGAAATAAACCTGCAATACCCTGTTTTGTTAATTAGGCACTTGAAACTTTGCTTGAATTATAGGTTACTAGTGGGTGTCAGATGCCTTTAGATGTTATAATGAAAGGACAGTAAATAATGCGGATGAAAATTAAGTTATGTTTCCCGTAACCCGCCTGCGTAATGATTTTCTGCCCAGCGTTTGAGGTGTGTAAAAAAACTTCAGTTATTGTTGTATTTTCAGAAATGCAAGGTTTCTTCTAGTGAGTCCACATCTATTTTAGTATATTTTAAACCAAGAACAGTTTCACAAAACATTTCTAAATGTAAGGTTGTGTTTTTGATACAATAATGTTGGTATTAGAGCATGCTGAAGGTTGGTGAAATGGCTTTTACTAATGTACTCGTTTACTACTGTCAAAATTAAATGATAATGAAATAGTTTTGCCTCATTATGATGTTCAAAAAATTTTTTATATACACATTTTCAACATGACTTTTCATTGGTCAATGAATGACAGGTATACTGAATCGCCCTCGTCACTTTTAAAATCTCCAACAGGAAACTAAGAATTAAAATTCCCTTGGCCAATTTTTTCATACACAAAATCCGCCTTTTAAATCATCCAATAGAGATCTTCAATCCTAGCTGAAACAGGAAATGATGTATTTTTGCAGATTCTGTAATTATGGTGGAAGTGCACTGCTACCTTGTCAGAAAAGGGTAGTAACTCATTCTTGTTTTATATATTTGAGGTAGTGTTTTTCTACATTACGTATGTTACATTTGCCGTAATCGTAAGAATGATTGATTGTAAATGAGAACAATGTTTACTGGTATCACTATCCCGTAAAATGTTGTTACTACTTCCTGGTGGCATAAATCCAGTGTATTAAATAGTGTACAGGTATTAACTGGTATTCATGAATCCTTATTTATCTAAACTCTTCATTGCATAGCCATGAGTTCTCATGACATTAAGCAGAAAAAAGTCAGATTCAAATAAAACCAAAAAATTTGACGTATTAGCAAGGTAAATTTGGTTGGTTACTTTCCTGGTGGTATAAATACCATTGTAAAGGTTACCATACTTGGGGACAGAAAAAAAGTCAAACACCTTGTGTGTCAATTTTTTTTGATTTGTAAAGACAATGTTTTTTGCCATTTTGTCAGTCAAATTTTCCCTTATTAGTTTAAAAAACAAAATGTTTAAGACCTGTTGAAAACCTTAAAAGAAAAGATAATAATGAACAATGTCATTTTTTTTTTTGTACACTATGGAAGTGGAAAGTCGAGACAAACCTTTCTCTTTGGCCCTCAATCCATACATCATAATTTCTTGATAATAAATTGCTGCTTGTTTTCATGTTTCGTTTACTTTGAAGTTGGAATGGACCATGACCAAGTTATCAGAGTTTGAATGTTCCGACATCACTAGGCTACTTTGGCCAGATGACTTGCAGCATTTATTTTCTCGGCTTCATATTAGACAAGCTGATATTCAATATGCTGAAAAAGTGCAGGTACTGATAACAAGAGACTACCTATCATGTGCAGTTTTAGATGTGGATAAACAAACCGGCAGGAAGCTACCATGAAGCCATACTGGATTCTTGAACAGACGTTGCGATACCCATGCTGTGGAGAACTGAGA
This sequence comes from Ophioderma brevispina, assembly GCA_023653785.1. NCBI lineage: Eukaryota > Metazoa > Echinodermata > Ophiuroidea > Amphilepidida > Ophiodermatidae > Ophioderma > Ophioderma brevispina. Next base: position 8,780 of record JAMKCH010082464.1, on the reverse strand, counting down.
ATATGACTGGCAGGTAAATATAAGGCTACGCGCTGTCCATACATGTTCTACTTGCCACGCCTGAAATACTTTGCGCCAGAAATTTACATGTTCCTCCTTTCTTAATCTGGGAACAGACAGAATGCCCCACAAAAATTACCAACCTTTGAAGTTGGCGCCCTTTTTTTGAAATTATGTCCTTTTCCATTTCATGAGCTTGGTCATATAGTTGCCCTTCTTGAATACAGAAGTCCTGCTGCCCTTTTTTTACTCCTAAAGCACTTTGAGGGGAATCTTGGAGTATCCCCCCCCCTTTTTACTGGTCTGTTTTTTTTGTATGGGTACCCTATGACCTCGGGCCCGGGGTCAATTACTCCCTTTGACCCCCCCCCCCTCCTCGTCATTCCTGCGGAGTGTCTTTCATGAAAGAGTTATTGGATGTAATCAATGAAACAGCAATTATGTATTTCTTATTCAACAGGCCCCTGACGCAGGATTTATATAGGGGGGAAATTTGGCAAAGTGGACTTTTTTCCAAAGTTTTTAACCCCTGACAAACATAAAAGTCCCTCATTTTTCCGCTTGCTCTGCTCTCACATTTTTTTTTTTTTTGCCTTTTTTCAGCTCTCTTTTAGGGTGTTTTGAGGGCCTCCCCCTTCGGTTACAGGCCTTCTTTTTAACCAAAAGTGGAACAATTTTAGGGTTTTTTTAACCTGTTGTTCAAATTTAAAATGTTCTTCTTTGATACTTACTTTAATATACACCACAAGGTAGGGTTCACACATGTCGAATGGTTAACAATTTGATAGTTTTCATGAGTTGGGAATTATGGGGATTTTGGACCCGTAGTGCTAACTGTCAACTTGTGTTTTCTTGGACAATCACTACAACCTTTATAGTTCATATTTTCTAGTCTTTAATAATTTTCTTTGAATTTTCAGCAATAGTACAATTTTCTTAGTAGATTTTCTTATTAACACAAGAAATAACTATCTTCTCAATGGTTCTCGTTGGAATTGGGGCATATGAATCATGAAAGCATCCATCCTTCAGACAAAGGTCCGTGTGCACGACGAATCACAACGTGCATGTACATTGCCGCCAGTTTCAAGGATAGGTTAAAAGTTCCAATCCACCCAGCCTCAAAAAGCGGGACATGTTAGGAACGTCCGTATCATGGAAGCATGTGCCCCAGATCAGCCTGTTCAGAAAAATCCTGACACCACCCAAAGCCATTACCCATGGCTTTTGGATAACCCAAGAAGATGGTAACACAATTTACAGATTTGTGTGAAGTATAATTAATATAGATATTTTCGGAGTTGAAATGAGACTCCTAATAGTAAATTATACCTAATGATCCATAACCAAAATACACGTCGCGGTACTTGAACCGCTAATCCCCCTGGCGGGAGCGGTTACAATTTTAAATAATCAGCTGCAATCCCCCTTTACACCTGGGCACCCCCCTTAAACTTGTGTCAACCCCCTTAACCAAAAACAAGCCCTTACCCAGAACACCCCCCTTAAAAACCGACACCCCATGTGCACGTCCTCAGCATGCATACGCGCCTGCGCGTGCATTGTGCACGTTCTGCGCATGCCTACGCTTATAATTGCCACAAATCCCCTTAAAACCCCAAACCCCCCTAAAACCCAATCCCCGTAAACCCCAACAACCCCCCCTTAAACCCGGACAACCCCCCTTAACTTGTGCCACCCACCTTAAACCCCAGACGCCCCTTAAGCCCAGACAACCCCCCTTAGCCAGACAAACACAACCCCTTACACCCGACAACCCACCTTAAACCCAACAATCCCCTTAAGTCCAGACAACCCCCCTTAACCCGACAACCACCCTTTAAACCCGGACAAGCCCCCTTAAACCCACCAACCCCCTTAACCCAACAACCCCCTATAAGCTGGGAACAACCCCCACTTAAACCCCGGACAACCCCCCTTAAACCTGGACACCCCCCTTAAACTCATGCAACCCACCTTAAACCACAACAAGCCCCTACGATAAGCCCAACACCCCCCCCCCCTTAACCCGGACACCCTTAAACCCGGACAACCCCCTGAAACCCAACATCCCCTTAAGCCTGGACACCCCCCCTTAAAACCCGGACAACCCCTTTAAACCCAGACAACCCACCTAAACCCCAACAATCCCCCTAACCAAACCACCCTTAAAGCTGACAACCCCCCTTAAACCGACCCGACAACCCCCCCTTACCGACACCCACCCGCTTAAATCTAATCCGCGCGAGAGTAACCTGATTCCCCACCCCTCCACTCAAGTTTCAAATCAAAATCGGAATTATGGATCTTCAGATATTTTTGTTCCCTCGACTTTTTGGGTAAAACTACCCCAAATTAACTCATTTAATTATCAAATTGGATCCTATATTACTATGCCACTGCCCTATCTAATCAGAGAAGGGCATGGCAGTCCGATCCCAACCCCACCAAGTTAACTCACCATACCTTATGTTATCGCGTTCACAAGAGGTGTTGGAAATACAACCCCAAATAACTAATTAATTATCACAATTAGGTACCTATTAGCGATATGCCACGCCCCTAATCTAATCAGATGAAGGGCATGCAGTCCGATCCCACCCACCAATGTACATCACCATAACCTTATGGGTCTCAGTTTATCGCGTTCACACGATTGTGTTGGAAAATACCCAAATTAACCTCATTAATTATGCAATTAGGTACCTAATTACATATGCCACGGCGCATAATCTAATCAGTGAATGGCATGCATCCGATCCCCCCCCAGTGACAAATCACCATAACCCTTATGGGTCTCATTTTATCGCGTTCACAGAGTGTGTTGAAAATACCCCATTAACTCTTAATTAGTGTCAAATTAGGTACCTCACTTAGCATAGGCCACGGCCCATAATCTAATCAGTATTGAACGGGCCTGCAGTCCTATCCCACCACAGTTTACTCACCATAACCCTTATGGGTCTCATGTTATCGCGTTCACAAGATTGTGTTGGGACCCGCGACAACGACTGCCTTGACTGATTAGCATAACCCCCACCCTTCCCTGCTTTTCCAAGCCCGAGCATAATCCCTTCTGCTTTTCCAGCCAGGGGATAAAGTATCAATGAAAAGGAGGAAAAAAGAAATACCCAGGGATGAGGACAGAACAATACAAACAAAAATATAGCTTTGGTCCACTCCATGACCTTTGAATTTGGCACATGACTTGTCCCTCATCAACATATGAGGGGTCCCCTGGTGCACCTATACAGAAGTTTGGTTCAATTGACTTCACTTTTTCATTGGAGGGTCAATTTTACATTTCAAAAATGCACCTATTTGTTTTCACACATTGACCCTCCACTGACCGTTGACTCGGTACATGAACCTTTGACCTCATCAACATATGAGGGATCCCATGCACCTATGACAGAAGTTTTGGTTCCAATTGACCTCACTTTCTCAATTGAGGTCAATTTAAAAAAAAACCTTAAACACTTACGTGCTCAAGTGTGCGATCTCGATCAATACATGTGGCCGGTCTTATAAAATGCTGCCTTTTGTGTGCATTAGAGGTATTAACATTTTAGTGACACACCACATCCACAATACATCCACACATACAACAACGCACAACAGATGCTAATTGGTTCCTCCAGCTAAAGCTGGCGGCCCCCAACAAGCATTACAGAGATACTAGTCACAATCAATAAGAAAAAGACCATAATGTAGGGAGCTAGTAAGCCAAAGCAGAGACCAGCAGTGGACGAATCGTGACGTAGGCAAGGTTTAAGAAAAGAAGCTGGGGAGTAGATTGATAAAAAAGCATAGACACAGGGAAGCATATTACTAACGGTGTCATTAACTTTTGCAGAAATACTTTATATATAGGATACAGCCTGAGTGGGGTGCTTTCAGGGTATACCTAAGTAAATTTGCATGCTTGACCATTAATAAATTAAGATACGCATTACGGGCCCAACTGTGAGCATGAGTGGCTTTAGCGTGCGTGCGCCCAGTGCCCGCTCATACCCCTATATTACTTCATTTAATGCGTCCAATCAGTGCTAATTATATCCCAGAATGCACTCCACTAATGACTTATCTGTCATAAACCACCTGAGCATTATTTTATACCATACAAATACAATCCAATAGAATAACTCTTTTTTTCGGATATATTTGGATTTTAAAAACAGAAAATATTGTAGCTCTACAACTTTCCACACAAACTGGTTGACTAAACACAAGCCTTGGGAGAGATGTGCGAAAAGTTCTACAATGCAGTATTGATTGAAATTTGGATGAGTTACCACTCTATAAAAGGTTACTTTTGACATAATACCATGACTACAATGGGCACGTAGGGAGTACACATTAGTCCCAATACTACTTCACACCAATCGGATTTTGAAGACTAAGCGTAGTAGCTATTACATGTTGATAATTGTTTTTTTTTAAAAAAAATTCTTAAGTTCGTGATGTGCCATCTGGGTTTTAACACCACAGATTTTAATAGACAATGTTTACCTACTGTCCATTAAACATTTTCGTGTTTTTAACACCATAGAAATCAGAAGATTTCTATGTTAGGTAAGACTCTGTAGTGAGTGTCTATCTCTCTCTCCCCTGTTCATAAAGCCATAACCCCCGGCCTGTCCGGTACCCTTTATACCCTGGGGGAGAGAGGCAAGCAAGTAAAGTGCTTCCCCAATTGCACAACCATTGGGACAGCGGGGCTGAACCACACCCTTATGCCTTTGAGGCGAGGCCTTATCCACTGCACCCTGTGCCCTATTTTCACATGCATTATAAATTATATTGTTTGATAATCACTCATGCATATTTTAAATTGGGTCATACGCACATGCATATTCAAATATTGTTCATAAGCACGAATGGCCATATTCCAATTTGAGTAGCTTGCATTCACGAATCATAATTTTCCAAATGCGAAAACAAGAAAAACCACTTGAAAATAATTCTCTAGGGTCTTATATACTTGATTCGCGTGATACGTTCGTCCCCCTAAGATGTTGGACCTATTCCCATAAGTCGGAGAGGGCTCTACTACCGGGAAAATGAAAGAATTCAAATGCACTTGCCACCGATTAACAGAGTCCCCTTCTGCCTCAATAATTTTCACCCTCCGCAATAATGGTAACGAGGTCAATATCATACTCGCGGTATATATTCATTCTTTTATTAATTTTTTTTCAGAAAGATGACTTACTGTGGTGGTTCCAAGTGATGAGGCATTATGCCCTTGCAACATTACAAATGCCAACCAGGAAGTGATCACCCAAAACAGGACCCAGCCACTACAACGAACAAAGATGTATGTAACTTATACTCATATTAGTTCATCCATAGATAGATACCCAATTAATAATGTTTTAGATGGGGGGGGGCAAGAACAGTTTTAGGAAAGACTATACCATCATCACTTCAACTTCGCAATTGGGACTGGGTTTGTTTTCAGCTCTTATTCACCTCCAGTCTAGGCACAGCAGGTTAATGCATGTACATTCAGTAAATAATTCCCCGTGCCGATTGATTGTACAAGTTTTCTTCCCTTTATTTTCAAATAATTTTTGCACACACTGCACAATGGATCAAAGGAGGGTAGTTTACTTTCCTACACCTTGTGTGATTTATGATTTTATAAGTTAGCCTGGCACATGCTGCCAATTGATTCATATAGTAGCCCAATTTACGATTTCCTGTATTTGTTTTTACACAACACTGCCAATAGACACAGGAGGGTAGTCATTTTTCCTAATTATGATTTTATAATAAGCCATTCCTTACCACAATCCTGACCCTATAGTGTGCATTATTCGGAATAGCACAATCTGCTATTCCTGCATGTTTTAAAGATAATCTGGTCTAAATATATAGGGAAGAAAATTATTGTTGGTCAATCAAATTTTCAGCTAGCCGACAAGGTTCATAGCCCCATTAAGCTTTGGCAACAAGTTAAATCATTAGAAGGGGGCAGGGCTTCGATTTATGAGGGAAATATGGGGTAAAATAATGAGGTGAGACACCAGTGCTAAAAACATAACTTTTTCTGCAAGCCCGCCTCATAGCTAGCGGGTGGTTTCAGAAGGGGGAAACAATATCATGTTTCCCTTTCGTTGTCAACAAATTCCCTATCAACAGGCAAAATTTCCCGGTCACAGATCAAATTCAGAAAAAGGGCTGATTTAACATTCATTTCATTTGTTTTCATAGTAGGCATTCGCCTGCCCCCACTTGGCTACACCACTGCTTTTCGGCAAGGGTTTTTTAAGCTTGAAAAACCTTAGAAAAAATGTGTCAGTTTTTTAATCGTACTACCTATGTCAGGCTTAGTTAATAAATCTGTTAGAAACAATGTTATGTTTTAGGAGAGAGCATGACTTCATTTATTGAGGGAAATTATGGGGGAAACACAAGCTATTCCTAGCATTTTCTGTCGGTGAATATCGATCACATGATGCAGATTGGCTATTCTGATTGGATAAAAGTCCTAAATCTTGAACGATGGAGTAGAGCGATTAACGGTAACTAAACATTTTTGTTTTTGGTTGACGTAATGGAAAAGCTTGCAAGATGATTTGTTTGGAAGCAGTTTTTTAATATGGACACAGTTTTTTTTAGAGTTGTTATCTTTACAACAAAAGAGTCGGATAAACTCTCTTTTTAAGTGACCATATTTTTTGCTTTGTTACCATACACTTTAGAGCCATATGCCAATCTGGGGGACATTTGTTTATGAGCTTTAGCACAATAGTAATCACAGTTTTTGCAAACAGTCAGAAATTCGCTATTAATCCATTCTGGTTGTGAGCCTTTCACAGACGTTTTTCTCTGACTGGTACATGTGCATCACAGGCCTTACAAAACAATCTTTCAAATAGTCCAAGCAATTCAACAATCACATCAATGACCGGTATGAACTTGATCCCTGTTTAAAAACTTCTAAGAGTATTAACAAAGTCACTTTCATTAAAATTCTTATATGAATTTAAGTCTTAGAGATCGTGTTTCATACTGCCGACAACAGCAAAAAGCGGCTTTGCTGACCCGCTATGGACCCCGGTCTTTTCTCTCCCGCTTATCTTCTCAGCTGTTTCTATTGAAGTGCATATCGGTATTTGGCATGCTCGACTACACTTACCTCTATCATGCTATCGACCAGAGACCCGGCTGGGGTCACAATATTTCCCCCTGTTCCATAACTTTCCATGCATTTCTTTCTCTGAGGTGGTTTTACAATGCACGTTTAGCCCTATTCCACTTCAACATTAATTTATCAGTATCCAGTCTTACGTTATTTTGTATTTCTTTTAATGGATGTACCACCAGGCATAGGTGTAAACCTAAAAGAATTACTATGGTGTTATCATCATGAATTATAAAGTGACGTTGATTCACTTCTGAAAAGAAAATTACATCTTACTGCTGAAATGTTTGAAACGCGCGCAGCGGAATTCGCATTACCAGCTAGTATGGCCTTGGCATTCCGTCCCAACGCAAAAGACCGTTACGGCCGCTGTTTCTACTGGGGAAAAGCAGTATGCAACACTGCACAAACCTTCTCACAGAGCAGGTTTTATTTTGCCGTAACCGCTTTGCGTTAAATAGCGGTCGGGCTGTTTCTACTTGAGCTGGATAACTGATCGATCCGTGTCCGACGCGGGAAGCGGCCCCAGTAGAAACACGCTCTAGTAATTCTGGGAGGCGGCTTATCTGTGAATGTAACTACTTACGAACCGATAAATAAGAGAATGATCACTGAGAACCCGACTATGAACCACCAAAGTTAGTAAAATGTTTTCTCTGGCCGAAAAACAAAGCAAGATAAATAATTGTTTTACTGTTCTGAATGGTTAGCATAGTAATACCTCTTTTAGGAAGAAGATTTTACAAATTATCAAGATTAAAGTCACCTACATAATAATAATATATCATCATACACAAAGCACATACAATCAATTTTCTCGACAATAAGGGCATATGAAAGTTGATGTTATGTTTCCCGTAACCCGCCCGCGGTTTGGAGAAGCTTGCTGAAATCCAAAAAAAATTTTTCATTATTTTGTAATTTTAAAGAAAAATATCTTCAAGGTTTCTAAATGGTTCACATCTTGTGATGTGATTTAGCAAGATTGTTAATAAAACCAAGAAGGGGGTAGCCCGGATTTACCTCACATTCGCAGCAACCGCCCTTACTTCTCCTTCCTCCATTTCATCACCCGATAATTTTTAAATGAATATCACGCTTTTAATATCAAGTGTCCCTGATCATAACCGTAGTTAACTGCACCAAAGTGTACTCTCTCTTGTATTCATTACAGTGTGCGGGATGCTATTGGCAATCAATCAGGCAGCAGTTGATTAAGAATACCAGAATACCAGATGTAAGCTACCCCTACTGCCTGGAATTCATGAACGAGTGCGCTGACAAAAAAAAAAAAAAAAATTTGGAAGATCTCTTTGTAGACCTGGAATAATTGCAGAGAAAGGAACCTACTGGAATCACAAACACCAGACACTAGAATCCTATGATGGAACTACCAGCAATAAAGAAAAAAATGTTCAATAGTACAGTTGAGGGGGTGAGAGCAGTGAATGATATTAGTAAAATACGCATACTTATTCAGGGGGGTCCAGGTGCCGGAAAATCAACAACTATATCCACGCTAGCATATGAATGGGCCTGCAAGGCTTGCGAAACCAGCCCTCACTTTTCTGAAATACCAATTATTATTTGGCTATCAATGTAAATGAATCAGTACAGATACTGATCT
>JAMKCH010082462.1:0-16262 GCA_023653785.1 Ophioderma brevispina | reverse complement strand
ACCCAAGATAGTGATTTTTCAAAGTTGTGAGGGCTCCATTACTAATCCGGTGGATCCCCTCAACATAGTCCTTTCACATTGGGTGCACTTTTTAGGTACCCCCCGAAATTTCCCATTGCTCTAGCGGGAAAACGAAATGGACTATGACGCTCAAAATTTCAGGATTTTTCTATCTCATCAATGTCTACCACACCACACTTAAAACGAAAAAATCCACGACGTGCTCCGGTGCACTTCTCGAATGTTGACTGGAATGGCCATCATTGGTTTTCTTCCCGCCGCTCTCTCACTACTCCCCTTTGTTATAGAGGGTAGGAATGCACCAGTTTAGCCTTCATATTTCTTAGCCAAAAGGGCAGCTCATTGCATTTATTTTGGCATTTATTTTGGTTTCATTTAATATGGGCAATTTAATCTTTACGGATAACGGGTGTGAGAGAGCCAGAAGAAACTGACTTCAGGCTCTGATTTTCTGCTTATGTAGCATTACAGCATTTATCCAATGTATCTGGCAAATGCACATATTAAATGAGGATTTTCATTTAATTTAAGTTCAGGCAAGGTCCTAGAGGTATTTTAACTTCAGATTTTCTTGCACTCAGTCTCAGCCTATTGCATTAATTCAATTATTAATAGTGCAATTTATCTTAGATAACTTGGATGTCTGCAGCTTAGAGGTAACTGACTTCAGGTTCAACAGTTTATGTTAATAATTCAAACATTGTTTTTAGGCAGTTCTTTAGGTAGTTGACTTTAGGAGCCATTTAACTGTTTGATTCACCACTTTAATCCACTATTCTAATTGATCCCAGCCATGGATGCGAGGAAGCCAGGCTAATGGTTACTATTATCCAAATATAGTAATGTCTCCTAATCGTTGCTACAATGGTTCTCGGGTGATAGTATAATAATGATGTACCGTAATTTTGGCTTTTGTATAATGTTATTAATTTGGGAAAATTTTGGCAACGCGGAAAGAAACTGTCTTCATGCCAGGGCAATGCAAATCATAGATTTTTTATTTTACATATGTGGCTGGTCATACTAAAAATCTTGCATATGTGGCTTTACAGAAATTGCATGTTGGCTTTACTGATGGCTCAATCTGTGGTATGGGTTTACAAATGTAATAGGGGAAGCTGTCTCCAAGATAACCCTGGTGTTGGAAATGAACTGATCGCAAAGGCCAGCCATATGAAAACTAGGTTTTTTGTAGAAACCTGTTTAGAAATGAATAAGGACTTTGTCCTACGCACGATGTGATGCAATAGGCCAACCTTTGTCTTGTCCCACTCTTTGTCTGTTGCCTAACAAGATTTTGGTAAGATCACATACCCTTATTGAGGTGAAATTCCCAAACCTGGGCATTGTGGATTGACAGCAATACACCCTCTATTATATTAGAGTTAACAATAACAATGATGCAAAGTAAGAGATGTTGTTGTCACTGTTGAATGGGTTCTCACAGGATCATTAGTTCACAGAACATTGTTCTTTAATATAGTAATGGTTGTTAGGATTCCTGGTTGTAGATCAGCTTCCCATCAAGAGTTTGAAAGTTTTTAACACCGAGCCAAGACATTTCTCTGGTTGTGGAATCTCTCTCGTGTTATAATGGGTAAGTTGGCAAGTTTTTAGTATTCCCCCCCATACTGGATTTGTCAAAATGGTAGCAATTCTTGTAAATCATTAAATTGATGAAATGCGATAAGAACCCAATAGGAAAGCCGTTTTTTTGTACAAACTTCTGTCTGGAAACCCTCGGAAACCAGGCTTTGTTTAGGTGTTGCCAGGGAAGTATCGACACAAATGACTATACAGGGACATGACCACATACAGGGGTATCATTTTAGGCTTCTGGTAGATTAATGATGCATTTTTTTTAAAGCAAAATGGGTGGTTTTTTCCAAAATTCTCAAATTGTTGGAAAGTGGGAACATAGTCAAAAGTCCAATCAATTAGAGCCAATTTCTTTTTTTTTTTTCCTGTTTTTTATATGTTGGAAAATAATCACTTTCCTCAATTTGAAATAAGAATTTTCCAAATGCATAAAAAGGTCAACATTTTGAGGACAAAATGGCAAATTTGTGTTAATTTGGCCCCAATTTGCATCTCTGGCTACAGCTATATGGTTACCTTTTGTGGGCAAAAAGGGGTATAGATATGGGTGCTACTGCCAGACTCTCAGAAGAATGCCCCTAGCCAAAAAAACACGTGAGAAACCCCCAGGGGTTTCTTGGGTAAACAAATCAATTTATCATTTCGCTAAGAATTCCTCATGTGATGAATGGGACTAAGAATCAAAAACGGTTCAACATCAAATTTGTAAGTGGTAGCTTTTCACAATATTTGTAGTAAAAATGTTTTTACTTTCATGCGAAATGCAATTATGCAGGCTTCATGTAATATTGCACTATATTTGTACATAACAAATAGTTTTTCAGATACAAAAAAAAAACAACATTTTTTGTTAGTTTGTCCACAACTGGGATGATTTCACCTTGACCTGAGACAAATGCAACTAATAGTTATAGTCATCTCAAAAAACTCTAAATAATTAGTTGAATTCGTCTCAGCGTTGACACTGTTGCAAAAGAGGCACTATTGCTAGCTGCAGGTGATAAATTACCTTCATACTCATTATATTAAACCCTAACCCGGACCGGTGTCGTTTTGCCGACCACCGGCCCAAATGCAACGAGGTGCAATCTATTTTTATTTTTAAACGCCCAGATGCAACGAGAAAACAAATTTGCTTTTCATGCATCTCGGCGTTTTTCCCGGCAGAGGAATAAGTAGCGTAAAGTCCTTAACGGCCCAGATGCAACGAAGGACATCGCGTAATTTTTCCCCAGAAGACCCCAGATGCAACGAGGAACATCATCGCGTCATTTTCCCGGAAGACGGCCCAGATGCACGAGAACATCGCGCCATTTTCGAAAGACTCCCAGATGCAACGAGGAACATCTCGTGCGAACAATTAGAACAGGGAACCTAAATAAATAAAAAATAAATAATGGATTGCGTACTGCAACACTGATCTGCATGAAATACTTATAGTTCGCCGCCATCGGAGTGGCGCTAGTTACGCACGTCCATATCGTTCTTGGCGCTATTACGTCTACGACATGCCCGTTTACGCAGGAATGCATTTTGCATAATTAAAAGTAGCTTATCGCAAATGGTGGCGCTATCACCAATCGCTATCGAATTGTCGATGGCCATTTGAACACAGTGTCACCCGCCTGATAAAGCATTGCCGCCTTCCTGCGGGCAACCGTCCGAAATGCATTGAAAAGCCATCGCATCAATTTTCCCGAATGACGTCCAGTGCAACGAGAGAACACGCGTCATTTTCGAAGACTGCCCATATGCAACGAGAACATCGCGTTCCATTTTCCGTAAGACGGCCGCAGATGCAACAGGGAACATCGCGTCATTTTTCCGGTAAGACGGCCCAGATGCAAGAGGTGCCATGAAAGTCATTTGCGCGACAAAAATGTTGTTGACGGCCGAGATGCAACGAGAAACATTTTCCGACCGTACCACGTTTTCGTTGCCTCCTCAATGCATCTCGGCGTGTTAGGGTTAAAGAGATAATTTTGGTAGAAAAATCTTAAAATTCTCCGCCAAAAAATTGTTCACATTAGGGTTACAGGATAGCAGAGGAGGCAGGTGGGATGGGGGACTTGTCCTCTCCTAAAACAATGAAGAGACCTCAGAGGGTGTACTGAGTCGATCCCACAATGCACCAGTTTTGGAAATTTCACCTCAATGGGTCGTGTGTATCTCAAAAAAACTCCTCTGCTTAACACATATACACTGACTTTTTACTAATTTTAGCCCACAAAAGTACTAGTACTTAAAGGAATTTTAGCATGATCATATATCTCTGTGGTTCTTAATTGGAACACCTAAAGTACTGACATGTGTTAGTAGAGTAACAGGGTTCCCACTTATTAGACTTTGGTGTCAATGACAGGCAGATTTTCACTTGACCGATAATTCAGATTGAATAACAAAATGAGGTCCACCTGGACCCCATAATTAGAAGCCTTTTACAGCAAATTTTTTTCAACCTTAGGTTTCCAAACTCAATGCAAAATTGGTTTCTGCTAATGAAGCATTGAGAAATAGTACTTATTGTGGGAAAACCAAGTTCACAATATTGCCAATGGCTATTTAGACTATTTGTATCTGTCTGACCAGAAATATACTTGTTAACATTGAAATAAGGAAACATTAATACCTTAAAAGTTGACGCAAATAGTACAATGAAAATCAGGAATCTTACGCACCATGTATTTGGAAACTGCTAAGTCCTGATTGGTAGTACTAATAAAAACAGTTGGAAGGCTGGTCCTCGGGCACCACAAAATATTCCACTGGACCTAAATTCTGAACATTTGGAAATTATGGGGTCCCAGTTACCAGTTAAAAACCTAAGTGGGACCCTTGGCAAGTATGGCACATTGTATTATGGGTATGATTCAAAACAAAAACACCCTCTGGGATATCCCCCAAATACTGTCATATGATTTTCAAAATGCATAAAAGTTTTCAATATTAAAGTAAAAGTTCCCAAAATGGCCACAGTGCCCTCACAGTCGAATCTTGTCGACTGAACCGATTTGGCATTGATCCAACATCTTAACACAACTCACTTTTTCCCTAACATCATTGTTGAACCCAATAAACATTAGCTAGAACCCAAAGAACCACGTAACGGACGTAGGACAATGGACGTGTCCATTGTTAACAGACGTCAGAATAGCCGAATGGACGCCGGAATGGACTTCCGAAATGCCAATGGACGCCGGAATGGACTTCAGAAATAGCCGAATGGACGCCGGAATGGACGTCAAAAATAGCCGAATTGACGCTGGACACGGACGTGAGACCTCAGACGAATATTTTCGGTTGATTTGGGTGAAATCATAAAATCATCATCAAATGCTGTTCAGTTTCATTTTAAGTAATTTGTGGTACATTCAGATTAATATTTTCTTATCAAAGACCTCTATACGGACCAGCGCCATTTGCACAGGGACGTGCGTCCTGCTTAAAACGGGCGTGGGTTGCATTAGTCGCTTTCCCGCCGCCGTTGTGTATTTTTTAAGTGACTGGTGTGGATGAGTCGATGTAGTAGGCCTCTACGTGATGTTATTATACGTACATTTTCTCTGTAATTTAGATTGATGTTCAAAGTTGCCGATAATGAATAGAAGGTTTTTGTGTGTATACGTGTTGGTTGCTAAGTTTATTTCAATCTATAGTTTATTATAAACCATCAGTCGTTCGGTGTAATTTCTGGTGAACGTTTTTTTCCACCGTATTTTTTATTTGTACAATTTTTTCCGACTGACCTGAAAAACATCACTATCATGCTAATATACTTAAATCATGCGGGCTTTTTAAAATTAAAACTCTTAAGTTTTGTTGCAACATACATTATTTTCAACTATTGTGTTCATTTCATGGTTCATTAAGTAAGAAGTAATAACATCAACGATTAATTTGTAAAAAGACATAAACGTAATCCCCCCCCCATTTGCGAAAATTTGGTTTCATATCCTTTCCTCTTTTTTACTTTTCAAAAATCATTATTAGGGTCGATTGACACCGATCTTCGCCAAAATATTTCTTATTGTCTATATAAAAAGGTGTCTCTTTCATACGATGCGGCGCAAATAAGGAATGTTTTTAGTAAGGGGGGGGGGGGGGGGGGGGGGGGGGGGGGGGGGGGGGGGGGGGGGGGGGGGGTCATATAATTTCTAAGCTGATGTGTTCGGATAATATATATAAGAGGGGCTTTTCAAATATAAACCTTTAAAGTTTTAATTTCAACCTATTTGTTGTTTATTTTCGTGTATGAGAAAAAGAAAGCCATAAATAAATACATCACGGTTTGTAAAAATAATGGAGAACGTCTTGCTTGTATGATTTTTTTATAAATTATCTCTTGTAACCCAGGCAAGTTGATCTTTACATTAACTATATACTATCTTGGTAAAATTTTTTGTCAGCTATACAGGGTGCTTTATTGGTAAATATATCCGGTATGATATACCAACTGTGAAAGATTCGCATTCTATAATCCATTTACATTGGTGTTCTGTACCAGGTTTCATCGTGATACCACTGAATAAAAGGAAATTCGTTCTTGATGAGATTACGCACAAACGTACAAATTAAATTTGGTGCGTGTTACTTTCTAAGTGTGTGTGTTGTGTGGTATGTTATGTGTTTTTTGTGCTCGCTTGATTGTGTGTATGTATTGTGTGTGTTTTGGCGACTGTGAAGTTTCAGCCTTATCTTATAAAGGCTATTCAGAGATTTCCTGAAGAAATCTGCTCACATTTCTAACAATCACTTTTTTGGCATGTACACAAGGCTTGTCCGGATACTAAAAAAAATCAATGTATGAAATACCTCACTCAAATCGATGTCCCTGCATATCCAAAATCACACTTTGTAAATGCAATTCCGGATCCCCTTTGGAATTCAGTATTTTGATATGTCAACAGGCCATTTAGCTGAACGTTTGTAAAGGAATTAAGGTCGTTTGAAACTGATTATTAAAGTAATTCGTTCTTTGATGTGGTTACGCACATGCAAACATACAAATTGAATTTGGTGCGTGCAATTTCAAAGTGCAGTGTGCGTGTCACTGTGTGTATGTGCGTGTGCGTATGGGTGGGTGTGCGTGATCGGTGCGTGTGGGTATGTGGTACGTGTACACGCGGTGTGTGTGTTTGTGTGTGGTGTGTGTGGTCGACTGTGAACGTTTCAGCCTTTTCTGTATCCAGTTAGTATTGGGGTGACTTCCCCTCCCCAGGTTTTACCATTTATTCCTAACTAATCTTTGACGTATTGTGTCATAGGCCACTGAACGATTTAAAAAGGTAGAAAAAGGTCGTTCTGAAACTGATATTTTCGCCTTTACACTGAAAAGTTAAGTTCGTTCTTGATGTTGTTTACCACGCACAACGTACAAAATTACATCTGTGGTGGAGTTCAATTTCTAAAAAACTTATCAAGGGTGCAGGGAGGATTTTGGTATTCCAGCGTGGACCCAAATGACACAGACGCCGCGAAAACCTACCAACATTTTGATGTGTTAAACTTGGGCCTATTCAAATGAATTCATTTGATGAAGAAAAGGAAACGTTTTAGACTAGAATATGTGCATATTGCAGATTTTTTTTTTTTTCTTGTTGTGATCATCGCACACATTAGATAATTACATTTGGTGCGAGTATTTTAATTTCTAAGCTGCAGTGAGGGTGTGTGTGTAATATATATGTGTGTGTGTTGGTGGGTGTGTGGGTGTGTGGGTGGTGTGTTGTGAGTGTGTGTGTGCATGTTGTTTGCGACTTTGAAATTTTCAGCCTTATCTATATACTTAACGATTGAAAAGTGTTTATGAACGATGATGCTATTTCGACTATTTATGTAAATTAGTAGGGACCTACATTATTCAGAGTAAGAAGACCGCAGTATGGCGCTCGATTGAAATTAAAAGGTGAGAGAAAAAGGTAAAAAATTTTTTAAATGGTTGGTTTTTTTACTTTTATTATATTTTTGGTCAAAAACTGACCATCGTTCGACATTTTCAAATCAGGTATGGATATTCTCACATTTGGAAGACAGTATGCACATAGGGTAAAGTATTTCCAACTTCCGCACAACAATACGAGGTGAATATATGCGTACGTGTTGCGTGTAAGAAACGATGTTAGAAAATATGCCAAATTCATGCACGAAACTCCCAAAGGTTGACTAAAAGAAATGTTTGCTATTTTGTCAATTCATGTGGACCAATATCACAGAGATGCCGCCCAAACGTACACCAACATTTTGAATGTTTTAAACTTGGTCTAATCAAAGAATACGAATGAAAAGATAAAGAACGGTTTATCTAGATCTGTTGGGTGAACAGAGATTTTATTTTGTATATAACAAAACAATACTAAAAACCTATAGATATAGGTGTTTACCCATCATCAAGCATCTTGTTAAAGAACTGTTGCATTTTGATTCAAACCACACTTTACTTCAGAGTTTGTACATTTTTTAAGATGATTAAATCTCTGTGTTTTATTTTTTCACATTAATGCTCCGAAAGGTGGCGAAGATTTGTTTTTCAATTTGCAAATGATCTATTACAAGATAGATATCTGCTTGGTAGTCTTGTCTTGATTGTTTTGAAGAAAAATAACAGTGTTATTGAGTCAATCTAGTTTAGTTAACTTGATATTAAATTACACAAATGGAAACGTTGAACTAGTAATTATTACACACCTTGGAGGTGTGTGATTGTGTATGTTCTATCTTAATTGCATTGTTTCATCGTTGAACTGATGATAAACAAAAGCAATATACAATATGAATGCAGGTATGTTAATTAATTTCGAACACAGGTTTTATCTTATCGTGACGCGTGATTTTTGTTGAAATATGAAATAGCGAAAAGAGTCACTAAATTACACTGCTCGTATAATTTAATTAACACATTAAATGCAACGTTGCTGAAATAAACAGAGTAAATTCTTGCTGACATATTACCGATCCTAAAGCAAAATAAAGGAATACGCATTTGGTACTCAATTTGTAAATCAAAAGAAAATTTTTGAGTCACTTTACTCGCAAAAAGGAAACGTTACACTAAAATGCGATATACCTATTACGCACCAAAGCAAGAGGTTGTTCAACATATTCAAACGCTGTGTTACAAAACTAATAAAATCCATTGATGTCTACTTCACAGTATTATAATCCAACTAATATACAGTATCTTACGGTTATGTCTGTTGAATATGAAAACTTTAGTAACCTTGTGTTAAATCTACCAACTCAAAAATGGAAACTGTTCTGAAATAGATAAAATATCGCAGTAAATATTGCGATATAATAATTTAAAATGGACAAAAATTAATGTCAGTCAGACCATTGTAACTTCTCAGCTCACGAAATTGGTAACATTTTATTTTACCAATTATTTGGGGTCAAAGATACATATTTTGATTTTACAGGACAAATTGGAGAACATTTACCTGCCATTTTATTGTGTCAAAGTACCAATGTTGGTATTCCTAAGTTGGGTGACCCCGATCGACACTTTCTTTTGTTGTTTTTCTTTTTTTACTATGGTGGTTTCGCCTGGAATTTTGGTTGCAAGTGTTCATTTTGGTCGGGCTGTGCTGGTGTTTTTGTTCCCTCCCCCCCCCCCACTTTACGCCCTCAAAATGGAGATTTGGTAAGAAAGCTCACATTTTTTCTCTTTACCCCAGTGAATTTTAGGCCCATGCGGGAAATTTTTGCGCTTTGCAGTTTATGAAACAAAAACATCTCACAAGTAGTAACCAACATTATTAAACACACGGTCTATGCAAATTTAATACACATTTGTGCTTCTACTATCCAGACGGTTGGGCGATTTAACTCATCATTCTTGTGATGTGTCCGATACACGATAATTTCGGATCCCACGCATGATAATGATAAAATTGGATGATTTGCGCCCAATATTTATGGTCTCGCAGAGTTTTAAAATATTGGGCTCGACTGCGTCTCGCCCAATATTTTTGCAACTCATAGCCTCGACCAATAAAGTTTGGGCTGAAGCAATTCATTTTATTACAAAATTTGTAATTGATGTTTTTGGTGATATGCTTCCATGTGAAGGATAAAACATGTGAAAAATTTGGATCATGATCGGGTCACCGCACCTTTTAACTCCTGACACAACAGCGTGGAATTATTTAAGAAATATAACCTTGGGTGTTACATATTACGACAAAAATGGCTCCAAGTTGCACATTTTTTTTTTTCTAAGAGTGAAAATTAAATATTTGCGTTTCTTTTTGGGGCGCATTATAGTAACTGTTATTTTTATACGACTTGAACATAAACAAAAAAATTATTGAGATATGTGGACCTTGTCTGGTAGGATATGTTTTAAAAGGAGTTAAAATAAGTACGCTAATTCCATTCTTATGAATTAGGTCCGACTCAATTTTTTCTTGCATCAAGCCATTTTTAATCCTCTTTCCTCTAAAACAGCAAAACACTGTACTCTTTTTAATAACCATATTCGAAGATGCACAAAGACGCGAGGACTTTCATTTTCATGTCAACAACATCCCTTTTAACCGATTTTTGTTGACTACATGTTCGCAAATGTGGTAATAAAACCACAACGCATTTTTAAATGTTCTGATTTTATTTTCTACCATGCTTCCGTAATGGTCGACTATACGACACGAAGTTCAAAACTTAAGATGGTTGGGTATTTTTCCTATTGTTTTTCCCGCATAAAAGTGTTTCGACACTTGTTCAAGTCCAAATTTGTTTATCCTAAAAAAGAAGCCGCCATGTATTCTTTTCTTTTTGAAATAATCATAATAAAAATGTTTTATGTCAGTCGTAAAATAATTTAAAAACAAGGCGAATCTCGTATTTACGCATGCGTAAATATGTCCCCGCCGAATGTCGCGATCACTACATGCGATAAATTCCACTACACCCCCCCACCGCCCTCCCCAAAACCCCAACACCCCCTCTCATCCCCACACCCTGCACAACCACCCCACCCCTCCCCAACACCCGCAACATCCACCCTCAACACCCTGCAAGGGAATCGGGATATAGGGGGGTTGGGGGACAGGCAGAAGACAGGGGAAATGGTATTGGAAAAGTAACAGAAGGGGACAGAGATAAATGGAGGTGGGATGGCGGGAGGGATTTAGAAGTAGAAGCCTCGTAAACTATACGGAAAATGTGGGAAGGTCGAAAGACAAGTCGACGTGGGGGAATGGGGAGGGAGGGAGGTGACGTTGTTAGGGATGTGGAGAACGAAGATCGGAGTAAGAGTGGTGGACGAATCGGAAAGACTGGGAATGAGAGCCCTGGGGTCGCGCCACGATCGTGTTGTGAGACCAAGGAAGCCGATAGGACCTAAAATTGCGGGGGGGGGGGACGTTTAACGAAGGTTGGTGTTTGTGGGGTGTGGGGGGGTGGTGGGTGGGGCGGGGGGGGGGGGGGGGGGGGGGGGTGGAGAAGCCGGGGGGTGTGGGGGGGGCGGGACCCACCCCCCCCCAGCTTCAGCGTCAGCCAAGCAGGCGCGCCGCCGAGACAGCGCGCTGACCCCCTCCCACACGAGCTGGCGGTGTCATTTGTCCGTGTCCTGCTCGGATCTCCGGTGGCCGCCCTCCCCAACACCCCGTGTGGCAATGACCTAACTGCGTCTCTGCTCCCCAACACCAATGCTCGGGCCCTCGGGTGCGCGCGAAGTCTCGGCGCCCACCCCCTGGCGGCCTATGCATAGTAGTCTCATGTAGCGAAGGAATTTGGGGGGTGCCCTATCCGATGTGTGTCCGTGGTTCAGAGATACAGGGGCGGAGCGGGGGGGGTTACGGGCGGCTGTATTTAATTAGTTCATTTGCATACTCTCAAGGTGGCCTCTGGCCTCCATCATGATCTACAGGGGGGTACTTTAAATTTGCAAATCAAAGATTGTGCCCGGCGTGAATGCGGGCGGGGTGGGCGGGTGTTGGGGATGCAGCGAGAATTGGGGGTGAGTGATCGCAATGTACAGGGGTCCAAATATAGCAATGTGCCGCCGTTTTTTTGGGTCATGATGTGAAGGGGGGGGGTGGGGTGAGGCTCATGTGCATACCAATTCGCCAGAAATAATCCCAACTGTAATCGGTCAAACTTCTTCAGCCCGCTTCCTTCCCCCACGTTACATCATCGTATCTGCCCTTACTGGACTCCAGACACACTTGTAACCATGCCTTGCAGGAACTTTCATAAATAATGCAAATTAGATACTGTCTTGAGCATATTTTTTTACGCCCAAAATCTAGATCAGGATCAAGAACTCCCCCCCGCTTCTTTCCACCAAGTTACTAATTGTGCCCTTATCGGAACTCCAGATAATTCGTACACAACATGGGGTTTCACATTTCTTATCACGACGAACTGACGGAACGTACCTGTCATGTTTATAGTCCCGCTTTCCGACATCCGATTCGGGCGGGACAATCCTATTGGATTGAAGCTTATAGATTCGTTACCATCACACCCAACAACAATTTTTAGAAATAAAAAGTCGCGACTTCGAACTTTTGTTATCTATTAATTGACAACCAAAGCGCTTGATAAAATTGACGTTAAAACATTTAAGGTTCCGCTATTTAAAGAAGAAATGTTCATCATTATCAAACCTGTGAATAGATACTAGGCTACTATTACTGCTGATAGGCGTGGGACCAGACTTTTTTTCGTCAATAAATTTTCGTATTATTTTATAATCTTGCCGTGACAACAGTTTTTGTCAAAATCCGTAACACTGTTCAGTTACCGTACAATTCCAAGGAGTTGTATTTATACACTGCATGCATTTATACCAATAGAGGCATGCTCTGTATTATATACCTAACTAAAAATCACTTGCCTGGACATATTACACTTTCCTATTGTTTCCCAGAATACAATTTATTTGTTACCCTTGTATTCTGGAACACTGTTAGTACGGCTACTGGTGAATCGGCAGGTTGATCATTTTGAAGAATTTTGTAATATTACTCATAGTACTATTATTTTCCCATGTCAGTGCCAAGTTTCCGGGCAGTTTTTAACCTGAATGTCAACATTTGAGCAATTCGATGTGTGGCATAATCAATAACATGCCTATACTGTATATTTATTTTTAAGGATCTTTATTTGACCTCCAGTTGGCATTGTTTCATTGGTATACAAAGGACACATTCAGAAGCTTGGCTCTTATCGATTGCAACATCTGGTTTGTACTATTCCTTCTATACTGACAATAACTTCTATGGGAATAACTGGATTAGTTAGCCTCACTTCCGTTTGGCCCTTTTGCACGTCCGTTTTCTTAAATTGACGCTCTTCCTGTTGTAAATGACTCCAATGACATAAAAAAACACTGACCTCCACGTCCTTTGGCCTTTTCACGTCCATTGCCATTTCCTTGCGTCCTTTTTGGTGGAATTGACACGTCCATTCGCTGGCGTCCGTTTGTCTATACTGTTTCTCTCCACTCTCTCTACTCACCTCAATCCCCTAGTTCCCTATGTTTTACAAAGAGTTCACCTCCATTTGCAAATAAAGATTATTGGAAAATTCATGTGTAAAGCAAACAATAGCCCCTATACCTCTGTACAGGGAGGTGTACCCATGAAAAGTGTCGACAACTTGTCAAGTAGTACAAATTTGTATCCTAAAAAGAAGCCGCCCTGTAATTCTTTCTTTTTGAAATAATCATAATAAAAAGTTTTAATGTCAGCGTAAAATAATTTAAACAAGGCGAACTCGTATTTACGCGATGACGGTAAAAGTCCCCGCCGAATGTCGCCATCACTAACATGCGACAAATGCCACTACAACACCCAACCCCCGCCCCAAACCCAGTAGAAACACCCCATCTCATCCCAAACACACGCAAAACCCAACCCCTCCCCAACACCCAGCAAACATCCACCCTCAACCGACACCCTGCAAACACCCACCCCCTCCCAAAACACCCAACCAAACTCCCCCCCAACACCTACCCCATCCCCAACACTCTGCAACACGCAACCCCCCCCCTCCCCAAACACCCCGCAATACCTAACCACCTCCCCAACACCTAACCCCTCACCAACACACCAACCCTCCCGTATGGCATAGTAGTCTCATGGTGCGAAGGAATTATGGCCTATCCGATGATGTACCGTTCAGAGATACAGCAATTACGCATATTTAATAGTTCATTTGCATACCTAAGCCGCTGGCAGCATATATACATACTTTCAAATTGCACAATGAAAGATGTGCCCCATGATACGCTTTCATGCAGCGCAGGAGCAGGATTGGAAGGAAGAGGATAGGAATTTGGAGGATCCAATGTACAGTGTCAAAAAATATAGCCAATTACGCGTTTTTGCATATTAATTAGCTTCATTGCACAATTCGCCAGAAATATGCCCCAACTGTAATCAGGACGAAAACTCTTCAGCCCGCTTCCTTCACCATTCGTTACATCATTATATGCCTTACGGAACTCCAGAAAAATTTGTAAACCAGGCCTTGCAGGAACATTTGTCATAAATTATGCAAATTAGTACGTAAGTGTAGCATATTTTACGCCCAAATCTAATCAGGTCAAGAATATCACCCACCCGGCTCTTCCACCAGTTACATAATTGTGGCCGTACGGAAACCCAGATAAATCGTACACAAAAATGGGTACATTTTTATCACGTACGAACGGCCACGAACGGACGCATGCCATTTTAAGTCCCCGTTCCGAAAAACTCGTTTTCGGCGGGGGGGGACAATAAGAGTGGTTTGAAGCTTATAGATCTTACCATAACACCCAACACACTTCTTAGAAAAAAAAGTCGCGACTTCTTCGCCACCACTTTTTTGTTATTAATGACAACCAAAGCGTTGATAATAACATGACGTTAAACATTTAAGCGTTCGTATTTAAAGAAGAAATGTTAAGTCATTATCAAAACCTGTGAATAGACGCTAGGCTACTATATACTGCTGATAGGCGTGGACAGAACTTTTTTCGTCAATAAATTTCGTTTTATTATATCTCCGTTGACAAAATTGTTGTCCAAAATCCGTACACTGTTCGTCCAAGTTACGCGGTAAAATTCCAAGGAGTTGTAGTTTATTTATAAAACTGCATGATTATTTACCATAGGAGCATGCTGTATGATTATACCAAATTAAAATAATTCATGACATGAATTACACTGCCTAGTGTTCCAGAATACAAGTTAATTTTAACTTGTATTCTGGAACTTTAGTACGCCTACTTGTGAATCCGGCAGGGTGATCATTTCGAAGATTTGTATATTACTCATTATACTATATTCCCATTCCAGTGCCAATTCTCCGGGCAGTTAACTGAATGTACAAACAGACTTGAGCAACTTTCGAGCGTGTGCATAATTCCAATCAACATGCCTATACTGTATATTTATTAAAGGATCTGATTACGATCCCATTGGCACTTGTAATTGGTATATACATAGGCCCATTCAGAAGACTGCTCTTATCGATTGCACATCTGGTTTGTACTATCCTTCTATACTGACAATCATTCTATGTGATAACTGGGATAGTAGCCTCACGTCCGTTTGACCTTCCCGTTTTGCACGTCGTATTCTTAAATGGACGCGCGGTGTCTGTTGTAGAAAATGGAAGCCACGGACAGAAAACGGACGCCACGTCCGTTTGGCCCTTTATGACGTCCCATTGGCCCATTTCTTGCGTCCGTTTTGGTGGAATGGACACGTCCATTCGCTGGCCGTCCGTTTTTGCGATACTGTATCGCCACATAGCTCTAATAAATCAATCCACTGACCCGGGTTTTACAACGCGTTCACTCCATTTAGCATGAATATAAAGATTATTTGATAATGTGTGTAAAGCGACAAAAGCCCCTATACCTCTGTACAGGGAGGTGTACCCATAATAAGTTAGCACTGTGTAAACTAGTAAAAAAATACAAATTTTATACCTTGCTTTTCTGGGTTTATGTAAGGCTAATTAAATATTATTAGGTTCTCAGACCCGCCTACATGTTGTTGCTGCTGCATCAAAAAAGAAGGTATTTTTTTAACAAAAAAAAAAAATACAAAAAGACAAAATTTTGATGGTTTCGCCATGTCAGTAACCAAATTATATATATTATATATATTATATTCGTTAATATAGTAGTTAGTGGGTGGGTATTTTTTGGATTGTTGGTCATGTAGATTCATTAGTTTATAATGAGATCTTATAGTTTATAAATATTCATATCCTTTGGTATTCTAGTGATATCCTCATTTGCATAAATTAATATTCATTATCTTGACGGAATAAAATCGCAACAATACAAAGGAGGCGTAGGGGGAAGGTGAGATTTCCACCTAACGCAGTAATGAGTGAATATCAAAAGATCGCTTCGCCCTAAGCAGGAGATAGCGTTAATATAGATGTAGATATATATATTTTCCTAGATTGAAAACATAGGGCGAAAATATTAATATTCATAGTCTATAATGAGCCTGTCTTATTATGCTAATTAATTAATAGTCATGCTTTTGTTAGCTAATGGATTACTCTCATTGGCATATAAATTAATATCATTTCTTTTGACGGAAAAAGAGCAAACAAAGGATAACGTTAAGGCAAAAAAAAAAAAATTCGCCCTAACGTCAAACTCGTTTATGAATAGAAAATTTCGCCCT
>JAMKCH010082461.1:0-14844 GCA_023653785.1 Ophioderma brevispina | reverse complement strand
TCATGCTTGTGAATTGTAAAAATTGGCCAATTTGACTTTTTCCACCACCGCGGACCTGTGAAATCGTCAAAATCAAATTGTGCTTCAATTTCCCTCTTAATTGTAAAAATTGCTAAATTTTACTTTTTCCACCACCGCGGACCTGTGAAATCGATCAAAATCCATTTGTTGATCAATGATCGAATTGTACAAATTGCCAAATTTGACTTTTTCCACCACCGCGGACCTGTAATCTCCAAAATCCCATTTGTGATCAATGATTGTGAATTGTAAAAATTGGCCAATTTGACTTTTTCCACCACCGCGGACCTGTCAAATCGACAAATCAATTGTGGCTCATTTTCTCTGAATTGTAAAAATTGCTAAATTTTACTTTTTCCACCACCGCGGACCTGTTAACTCGTCAAATCCAATTTGTGATCAATGATTCTGAAATTTCATTGGCCAATTTGACTTTTTCCACCACCGCGGACGGTGAAATCGATCACAAATCCAATTTGTGATTCAATGCTTGTGAATTTTAAAATTGGCCAATTTGACTTTTTCCACCACCGCGGACCTGTGAATCGATCAAAATTCAAATTGTGCTCATTTTCTCTGAATTGTAAAAATTGCTAAATTTTACTTTTTCCACCACCGCGGACCTGTGAAATCGTCAAAATTCAAATTGTGCTCAATTTCTCTGAAATTGTACAAATTTGCTAAATTTTAACTTTTCCACCACCGCGACCTGTGAATCGTCAAAATCCATTTGTGATCATGTATTAATTGTAAAAATTGCTAAATTTTACTTTTTCCACCACCGCTGACGCTGTGCAATCGATCAAAATTCAATTTGCTCAATTTCTCTGAATTGTAAAAATTGGCCAAATTTGACTTTTTCCACCCCCCGCGGACCTGTGAATCGATCAAAATCCAATTTGTGATCAATGATTGTGAATTGTACACATGGCTAAATTTTACTTTTTCCACCGCCTTCGGACCTGTCATCGAAAACTCAATTTGTGATCAGATTCTGAATTGTAAAAATTGGCCAATTTGACTTTTTCCACCACAGCGGACCTGTGAAATCGAGCAAAATCCAATTTGTGATCATCACCGCGGACCTGTGAAATCGATCAAAATCCATTTGTGATCACTGATTGTGAATTTTAAAAATTGGTAAATTGACTTTCCACACCACGGACCCTTGTGAAATCGTCAAAATTCAAATTGTGCTCAATTTCTCTGAATTGTAAAAATTGCTAACTTTTGGGGTACTTTTTCCACCACCGCGGACCTGTGAAATCGAGCAAAATCCAATTTGTGATCAATGATTGTGATTGGTAAACTTGTCCAAATTGTACTTTTTCACCACCGCTGAACTGTCAAATCGATCAAAATTCAAAATTGTGCTCAATTTCTCGGAAGGTAACAAAGTTGCTAAATTTTACTTTTTCACCACCGCGGACTTGTGAAATCGATCAAAACCCAATTTGTGATCAATGAATTGTGGAAATTTGTAAATTTGGCCAAATTTGAATTTTTCCACCACCGCTGGACCTGTGAAATTCCGATCAAAATCCATTTGTGATCATGCTTGTGAATTGTAAAAATGGGCCATATTTGACTTTTTCCACCACCACCCCGGACCTGTGAAATCGTCAAGAATTCAAAATTGTGCTCAAATTCTCTGAATTGTAAAAATGGCTATTTTACTTTTTCCAAACAAATTTTATGAAAATGTACTTTACACAAACCAAATCAATTTGTGATCAATGATTCTGAATTGTACAAATTGCCAATTGATTTTTTCCACCACGCGGACCTGTGAAATCTATCAAAATCCAATTGTGATCATGTGTGATGTAAATGGCCAAATTTGACTTTTTCCACCACCGCGGACCTGTCAATCGTCATTCAATTGTGCTCAATTTCTCTGAATGGTAAAATTGCTAAATGTTTTACTTTTTCCACCACCGCGGACCTGTGAAATCGATCAACATCCAATTTGTGATCAATGATTCCTGAAATTGTTACAAATGGCCAAATTCTGACTTTTCCACCACCATGACCATTTGACAATTATTCAAAATCCAATTTGATGTAATCAATGTTGTGAATTGTAAAAAAGTGGCCAAATTTGAATTTTAAAAAAAAAAAAAAAAAAAAAAAAAAAATCAAAAATTCAAATTGTGCTCAATTTCTCCTGAATTGTTTTTCAACATTGCTAAATTTGACTGTTCCACCACCGCTGACCTGTGAAATCGATCAAAATCCAATTGGATCAATGATTATGAATTGTAAAAAATTGGCCAAAATTGCAAATTTGACCTTTTTACACCACCGCGGACTTGTGAAATCAATCAAACTCATTGTGTCAATGGCTGTGAATATTGAAAAATGGCCCAAAATTTGAATTTTCACCACCGGGGACCTGTGAAATCGATATCAAATATTCAAAGTGTGCTAATTCTTGAATTGTAAAAAAATGACTTTAAATTTTACTTTTGCCACCACCGCGGACCTGTAAAAACGATCAAAAGTCAAATTGTGCCTCAATTTCTGAATTGTAAAATTGTAAAATTTTACTTTCCACCCGAGGACCTTGAAATCGATCAAATCAATTTGTGATCAATGATCAGATGTTAAAAAATGGGCCCAAATTTGCCTTTTTCAACCACTGCGAACCTGTGAATTCGATCAAATCCAATTGGATCAATGATTCTGAATTGTAAAAATGGCAATTTGACTTTTTCCACCACCGCGGGACCTGTGAAACGATCAACAAATCAATTGTATTCAATGATTCTGAATTGTAAACATTGGCCAAATTGACTGTTTCAAACCACTGGCGGACCTGTGAAAGCGATCAAAAAATCCAATTGTGATCAAGATTTGAATTGAAAAATTTGACTGAAATTTTACTTTTTCCAACCCACTCGGGTGCCTGTCCCAAATCGATTTTTAAAGCTTCAATTTGCATGATCAGTGATTCTGAATTGTAAAAAATGGCCAATGGGGACTTGTGCCCCCACAGCGGACCGTGGAAAGCGATCAAAATCAATTTGTGTCGTCACGCGGGACATGGAAATCGATAAATCCAATGTGTGATCAATGATGGTGAATTGTAAAAATGGGCCAAATTTGACTTTTTTTCCCCACCGCGGACCTGTGAAATCGATCAAAAAATTCAAATTTGTGCTCAATCTCTGTGAATTGTAAAAAAAATTTGCTAAATTGTACTTTCCACCCACCGCGACACGGTGAAATCGATCAATCAATTGTGATCAATTGATTTGAATTGTAAAAAATTGGCCCAAATTTGACTTTTTCAACCACGCGGACCTGTGAAATCGATAAAAATTCCTATTAATTGTGATCAATGATTATGAATTGTACAAATGGCCACATTTGACTTTTGCCACCACCGCGGACCTGTTGAAATATAATCCAAATCCAAGTTTGTGATCAATGATTGTGAATGTAAAAAAATGGCAAATTGACTTTTTACACCACCGCGGGCCTGTCAAAAATCGATCAAAATCAAATTGTGCTCAATTACTTCTGAACTTGTAAAAATATATAAATTTTACTTTTCCACCACCGCGGCCCGGTCAAATCGATCAAATCAACTTGTGTTCAATTTTCTGAATTGCTAAAAAATGCTAAATGTATTTGACTTTTTCCACCGACCTGTGAAATCAATCAAATCCAATTTGTGATCAATGTGAGAATTGTAAAAATGGCCAAATTTGCTTTTGAACCACAGCGGCCTGTGAAATCGATTCAAAATCAACTTGTGCTCAATTTCTCTGAATTGTAAAAAATTGTAATTTACTTTACACCACCGCGGACCTGTGAAATCGGTAAAATCCAATTGTGATCATGATTGTGATTGTAAAAAAGTGAGCAAATAGGATTTTTCACCACCGCGGACCTGTCCCAATCGATCAAATTAAAGATTGTGCTCAATTTCTCTGAATGGTAACAAATTGGCTAAATGTGACTTTTTCCCACCGAGGACCTGTGAAATCGATCAAAACCCAATTTGTGATTCAAGATTAGTGAATTGTAAAATTTGGCCAAATTGAAGTTTTCCACACCGGGGGGACCTGTGAAATCGATCAACATCCAAATTGTGACAATGATGGAATGAAAAATTGGCCCAAATGTGACTTTTTCCACCACCGCGAACCTGAAAATCGATCAAAAATTGAAATTGTGCTCATTTCTCTGAATTGTAAAAAAATTGCTAAATCGTTGACTTTCTACCACCGCGGACATGTGAAATCGATCAAAATCCAATTTGTGATTAATGTTGGTGAATTGTAAAATTGGCCAAATTGGACTTTTTCCACACAGCGGACCTGTGAATAGATACAAAAAATCCAATTTGGCTCAATGCTGTGAATTGCTACAAATTGGCCCATATTTTGACTTTTTCCACACCGCGGGCTGTGAAATCTATCACATCCAATTTGTGATCAATGTTGTGAATTGTAAACTTGGCCAAATTTGACTTTTTCCACCACCGCGGACCTGTGAAAATCGACTCAAAATTCCAATTTGTGATCAATGATTGTAATGTAAAATTGGCCACAATTTGAATCTTTTCCACCAACCGCGGGACCTGTGGAATGAAATCGTCACAATCCAATTTGTGATCAATGATTCTGAATGCTACAAATTGGCCAAATTTGACTCTTTTTCTCCACCACCGCGGACTTGCTGGAAATCTATCAAAATCCAATTTGTGATAAATGATGTGAATTGTAAAAATTGGCCAAATTTGACTTTTTACACCACCGCGGACTTGTGAAATCGATCAAAAATTCAAGTGTGCTCAATTTCTCTGAATTTTAAAAAAATTGCTTAAATTTGACGTTTCCACCACCGCGGACATGTGAAATCGATCAAATCCAATTTGTGATAAAATTGATTCGATTGTACAAAATGGCCCCAAATTTGACTTTTTCAACCACTGCGGACCTGGAATTCGATCAAAACCCAATTTGTGTTCAATGATTCTGAATTGTAAAAATGGGCCAAATTGGACTTTTCCACACGTGACCTTGTTCAATCGATCAAAATTCAAATTGGCTTCAAAATTCTCTAATTGTCACAAATGGCTAAATTTTACTTTTTCCACCACCGCGGACCTGTGAAATCGATCAAAAACCATTTGTGAGCAATGATTTGAATTGTAAAATTGGCAAATTTGAATTTTTCCACACAGCGGACCTGTGTGAAGCGATCAAAAATCCAATTTGTGATCAATGAGTTGTGAATTGTTAAAAAATTGGCCAAAATTTGACTTTTTCCACCACCGCGGACCTGACAAACATCGATCCAAATCTGAATTGTGCTCAATTTCTCTGAAATTGGTAAAAAAATGATAAATTTTACTTTTTCACCACCGCGGACCTTTCAAATCGATTCAAAATCCATTTGTGATCAATGATTCTGAATGTAAAAATGGCCAAAGTTGACTTTTTCAAACCCACTGCGGACCTGTGAAATCGATCAAAAATCCAATTGTGATCCAGCTTGGATTGTACAAATTGCGACCAAAATTTGATTTTCCACACCGGACCGTGAAAATCTATCAAAATCCAATTTGTGCCGCAACTGATGTGATTGTAAAATGGCCCAATTGGGGATTTTTACACCACGCGGACCTGTGAAAATCGATCAAATCCATTTTGTGATCAATGATTGTGAAGTGTAACGAAAATTGGCCAAATTGACTTTTTCCACCACCGCGGACCTGTGAAATCGATCAAACTCCAATTTGTGATCAATGATTCTGAATTGTACAAATGGCCAAATTTGATTTTCCACACGCGGACCTGTGAAAATCTATCAAAATCCAATTGTGATCAATGATTGTGAATTGTAAAAATTGGCCAAATTTGCTTTTTCCACCACGCGGACCTGTGGAACTCGATCAAAATTAAAAATTGTGCTCACTTTCTCTGATTTTAATAACAATTGCTAAATTTTATTTTCCACCACCGAGGACCTGTGAAATCGATCAAATCCAATTTGTGATAAATGATATTCTGACTTGTAAAAATATTGGCCATAATTTGACTTTTTTTCAACCCTGGGACCTGGTGAATTCTTATTCAAATCCAATTTGTGATCAATGTTCTGAATTGTAATAAAAAGTGGCCAAATTGACTTTTCACACCACGCGGACCTGTGGAAATCGATCAAAAATCCAATTTGTGATCCATGCTTGTGAATTGTAAAAAATGGCCAAAATGTTACTTTTTCCACCACCGCGGACGGTGAAAATCGATCAAAATCCAATTGTGGCTCCAATGATGGTGATTGTAAAATTGGCTAAATTTTAATTTTTCCACCACTGCGGGATACTGTCAAATCGATAATAAAGCTTCATTTGATGATCAGTGATTCTGAAATTGTAAAAAGTGGCAAATTTGACTTTTTCCAGCACAGCGGACCTGTGAAATCGATCAAAATCCAAGTGGTGATCATCAGAGGACCTGTCGTGAAATCGATCAAAATCCAATTTGTGAGCAATGATTGTGAATTGTAAAAATTGGCCAAATTGACTTTTTCCACACCGCGGGACCTGTGAAATCGATCAAAATTCAAATGGTGCCTCAATTTCTATGAATTGCTAAAAAATTGCTAAATTTACTTTTTCCACCACCGCGGACCTGTGAAATCGATGCAAATATCCAATTTGTGATCAATGATGTGAAATTGTAAAATTGGCCAAATTGGACTTTTTCAACCAAAGCGACTGTGAAATGATCAAAATTTCCAATGTGCTCAATTTCTCTGGACATTGTAAAAAAATTGCTAAAATTTTACTCTTTTCCACACCGCACAGACTTGTGAAATCGATCAAATCCAATTTTTGATCAATGATGCCTGAATGGTACAATATGGCCAAATTTGACTTTTTCCCACCGCGGACCTGTGAAATCGATCAAAATCCAATTTGTGATCAATGATGTGAATTCGTAAACATTGGCCACAATTTGACTTGTTCCAACCACGCGGACCTGTCAAATCGATCAAAATTCAAATTGTGCTAAATTTCATGAATTGTAAAAATATCTAAATTTTACTTTTCACCACCCGCGGACCTGTCACATCGATCAAAATTCAAATGGTGTTTCAATTTCTCTGAATTGTAAAAAAATGTCTAAAATTTACTTTTACACCACTGCGGACCTGTCCAATCGATTAAAGCTTTCACGTTGTGATCAGTGATTCTGAATTGTAAAAATTGGCCAAATTTGACTTTTCACCACAGCGGACCTGTGATGAAATCGATTCAAAATCCAATTTGTGATCATCACCGCGGACCTGTGCAATCGTCAAAATCAAATTTTGTGACCTCAAGATTCTGAATTGTAAAAAAAAATTGGCCAAATTGGACTTTTCCACCACTGCGGACGTGAAATCGATTCAAAATCCAATTTGTGTCACTGATTCTGATTTGTAAAAAATGGCCAAATTTTTACTTTTTCAACCACGCGGAACTGTCAAATCGATCAAAATTCAAATTGTGCTCAATTTCTCTCAATGGTAAAAAAATTGCTAAATTTTACTTTCCAACCACCAGGACCTGCCAAATCGATCAAAATACAATTGGTGATCAAGATTGTGAATGGTTAAAAATATGGCCCAAATTGGACTTTTTCAACCAAACGCGGACCTGTGAAATCGATTCAAAAATTCAATTGTGTCCATCTATGAATTGTAAAAAAGTGCTATAAATTTTTACTTTTTCCACACCACCGCGGACTGTGAAAATCGATCAAAATCCATTTGTGATCCCAATGATTGTGCATTGTAAAATTGGCAAATTGGACTTTTTCCACCCCCTCGGACCTGTCAAATCGATCAAAATTCAAATTGTGCTCAATTCTATGATGAATTGTAACCAAATTGCTTAAAATTTACTTTTTCACCACCGCGGACCTGTGAAACCGATCAAAACAGATTGGTCAATGATTGTGAATTGTAACAAATTCTTTCTTTTCGGCAAATTTGATTGTTCACCACCGCGGACTGTGCAATCGATCAAAAAATCCAATGTGATCAATGATTGTGAATTGTAAAATTGGCCAAATTGACTTTTTCAACAACGCGGACCTGTAAAATCGATTAAAATTGAAATGTGCTCAATTTTCTGAATTGTAAAAAATTGACTAAATTTTACTTTTTCCCAACCACCGCGCCTGTGAAATCGAATTTTCAAAAATCCTTGTGATTAAGGATTGTGAATTGTAAAATTGGCCCAAATTTGACTTTTTCCACCAAAGCGGGACCCTGTGACAATCCGTCAAAAATCCAATTTGTGATCAAGGCTTGTGAATTGCTACAAATTGGCCAAATTTGACGTTTTCACCACCAGCGGACCTGTGCAATCTATCAAAATCCAATTTGTGATCAAGATTGGGAATTCTAAAATTGGCCAAATTTGATTTTTCACCCACCGCGGACTGTGAATGTGAAATCGATCAAAATCAATTTGTGATCAATGAATTGTGAATTGTGAAAAAATGGCCCAACTGTGACTTTTCTGGACCACCGCGGACTGTGACATCGATCAACATCAAAATCCGATTTGATGTTCCATGATTCTGAATGTACAAATTGGCCAATGTAATTTTGACTTTTCCACCCACCGCGGACCTGTGAAAATCTATCAAATCCAATCTGTGCTCAATGATGTGAATTGTAAAAATTGGCCAATTTTACTTTTTCCACCACCCGCGGACCTGTGAAACCGATCAAAATCAATTGTGCTAATTCGCTGAATTTTTAAAAAGTTGCTAAATTTTACTTTTCACACCACCGCGGACCTGTGAAATCGATCAAAATCCAATGTGATCAATGATTATGAATTGTAAAAATTGGCCAAATTGACTTTTCAACTACTGCGGGACCGTGCATTCGATCAAAAATTCCAATTTGTGACTCAATTGATTCTTGCATTGGTAAAAAGTGGCCAAATTGACTTTTTCACCAACCGCGGACCTGTGAAATCGATCAAAAATTCCATTTTGGATCAAGCTTGTGAATTGTGTAAAAATTGGCCAAATTTTAATTTTCCACCATCGCGGACCTGTGAAAATCGATCAAAATCCAATTGTGATCAAGGATTGTGAATTGTAAAATTGGCTAAATTTATTTTCCACCACTGCGGACCTGTCAAATCGATAAAGCTTCAATTTGTGTAGCTGCATTATGGAATTGTAAAATGGCCAACTTTGACTTTTTCCACCAGCGGACCTGCTGAAATCGATCAAAATCCAATTGTGATCAATGATGTTGAATTGTGAAAAATGGCCAAATTTGGACTTTTCCACCCCGAGACTGTGAAATGATAAAAATTCAAATTGTGCTCATTTCTCTGACATTGCACAAATGCTAAAATTTACTTTTCCTACAGCCGCGCGGACCTGTGAAATCGCTCAAAATCCCAATTGTGATCAAGGATTGTGAATTGTAAAAATTGGCCAAATTTGACTTTTTCCACCACCGCGGACGGGAAATCGATTCAAAATTCAAATTGTGCTCCACAATTTCTCTGCATTGTAAAAAATTGCTAAATTTTACTTTTTCCACCCCACAGCGGGGACCTGTCAAATCGATCAAAAATTAAATTGTGTTTAATTTTTGAATTGTAAAATAAAAATAAAATTGCTAAATTTTACTTTTCCACCGGACCTGTGAAATCCATCAAAATCCAAGTGGATCAATGATTTGAGATTGTAAAAATTGGCCAAATTTGACTCTTTTTCCCTACACCTGGCGGACCTGTGAAATCGATCAAAATTAAATGTGCTCAATTTCCGAATTGTAAAAAATGCTACTTAAATTTTACTTTGTCCACACCAGGACCTGTTGAAATCGAATCAAATCCAATTTTTGATCAAGGATTGTGAATTGTAAAATTGGCCCCAAATTGGACTTTTTCCACCACGAGGACCTGTGAACTCGATCAAAACCAAATAATTTGTGATCATGATTGTGAATGTGAAAAAATGGCCCAAATTGGACCTTTTCCACCACGCTGACCGTAAATCGATCAAAATTCACAATTGGCTCAATTCGCTTGAATGTACCAACCCATTGCTAAATTTTACTCTTTCCACCACCGAGGTGACTGTGAAATCGATCAAACCCAAGTTGTGATCAATGATTGTGAAATTGTAAAATTTGGCCATAATGTGAATTTTTCCACCACGCGGACTTGTGCAATCGATCAAAACCAATTGGATCAAATATTGTGAATTGTCAAAAATTGGCCAAATTTGATTTTCAGCATTCGGACCTGGCAACTATAAATCCCATTTGTGTCAATGCTTGTGCATTGTAAAACTTGGCCAATTGACTTTTTCCACCACCGCGGACTTGTGAAATCATCAAACTGCCAAATTGTGCTCAATTTCTCTGAATTGTAAAAAATGCTAAATCTTTACTTTTCCCCACCGCACACTGTGACATCGATCAAAATCCAATTTGTGATCAATGATTGTGAATTGAAAACATTGGCCAAATTGGACTTTTCCACCACCGCGACTGTGAATCGATCCAAATTCAACGTTCCGCGACTGGGTGTTGCCCTCAGACATTGTTGTGTCCCCCGTCTGTTTACTTGTTGTCAGCCGTGTGGTGTTGGTGATCAACATTGCGACCTTCATTTTTCCGCCGCCGGCCAGCGTAAGCACATGGAGCCGACCAGTTCCGGTAGAGTACTGAATTTGTGATCAATGATATGTGCCCCACATTGTGAAACATTGGCACACAAATTTGACTTTTTCCACACCGCCCAGCGGGATTCCCCTTTGTTGAAATTTTACGATCTGTCAATTTAATCCAATTTGTGATCAATGGATTTCTGAATTGTACATACTGGCCAAATTTGACGTTTCCACCACCGCGGACCTGTGAAATCTATCAAAACCCAAATTTGTGACAATGATTGTGAATTTTTATAAAAAATTGGCCAAATTTGACTTTTTTCACCACACGCGGACCTGTCAAACTCGATCAAAATTCAAAGTGCTCAATTCTCTGAATTGTAAAAATTGCTAAATTTTACTTTTCCACCACCGCGGACCTGTGACAACGATCAAAACCCAATTTGTGATCAATGATTCTGAATTGTAACAAATTGGCCAAATTTGACCTTTTGCCACACCGCGGACCTGTGAAAATCGATGCAAAAAATACAATTGTGATCATGCTTTGTGAATTGTAAAAATGCCAATTTTGACTTTTCCACCCACAGCGGACCTGTGAAATCGATCTCAATATTCAAATCTAGTGCTCAATTTCTTGAATGGTAAAAAAAGTGCTAAATTTTACTTTTTCCAACCACCGAGGAAAGCTGTTAAATCGATCAAAATACAATTGTAATCAATGATTATGTACACTTGTACAAATTGGCCAAATTTGACTTTTTCCACACCGCGGACCTGTAAACCCTATCAAACCCAATTGGTGATCAATCGATGTGAATTGTAAAAAATTGGCCAAATTGACTTTTTCAACACCGCGGACCTGTCAACGATCAAAATTCAAATGTGATCAATGTCTATGAAATTGTAAGAATGGCTCTAAATTTTACTTTTCCACCACCGCAGACATGTGAAGCGATCAAAATCCAATTGTGATCAATGATTCTGAATTGTAAAAATGGGGCCAAATTTTGACTTTTTCCAACACCCGGACTGTCAAATCTCAAAATCCAATTTGTGATTATGATTGTGAAATGTAAAAATGGACAAATTGACTTTTACCACCACTGCGGACTGTGAAATAGATCAACCATCCAATTTTTTGTGATCAAGGGATTGTGAATTGTAAATTGGCCAAATTTGCTTTTTACACCACGCGGACCTGTCAACGGATCAAATCCAATTTGTGATCAATGTATGTGATTGGTAAAAATTGGCCAAATTTGACTTTTCCACCACCGCCGGACCTGTCAAATCGATCAAAAATTCACTTGTGCTCAATTTCTCTGAATGGTAAAAAGGCTAAATTTTACTTTTCCACCACCCGGGACCTGTGAAATCGATCAAAAATCCAATTTGTGATCAATGATTCGGAATTGACAAATTGGCCCAATTTGACTTTTTCCACCACCGCCAGGACCTGTACCTGTCAAATCGATCAAAATCCAATTTGGATTAATGATTGTGAATTGTAAAAAAGTTTGGCCAAATTAGAATTTACCACCACGCGGGACCCTGTGAAATCGATCAAAATCAATTGTGATCAATGATTGTGGAATGTAAACAAATTGGCAGCCGACAAAATTTGACTTTTTGTTCACTGGGGTCACCGCGGACCGGTGAAATCGGAAAAAATCCAATTGTTATCAATGATTGTGAATTTAAAAATGGCCAAATTGAACTTTTTCAACCACTGCCGGGATGTGAATTCGTTTGATCAAACATCCAATTTGTGATCAA
Organism: Ophioderma brevispina; assembly: GCA_023653785.1. Classification (NCBI taxonomy): domain Eukaryota; kingdom Metazoa; phylum Echinodermata; class Ophiuroidea; order Amphilepidida; family Ophiodermatidae; genus Ophioderma; species Ophioderma brevispina. The sequence continues at coordinate 2,386 of JAMKCH010082461.1, read as the reverse complement.
TGTGTGGACATTGTAAAAATGGCCAAATTTGCCTTTTCCACCACCGCGGCACCTTTCAAATCGATCAAAATCCAATTTGTGATAAATGTGTGAATTTGGTTAAAAAGTGGCGCAAATTTGACTGTTCCCCACCGCGGAACCTGTGAAATCGATCAAAAATCCAATTTGTGATCAATGCTTGTGAATTGTAGAATTGGCCAAATTTTACTCTTTTCCACCCCGCGGACCACCTGTGAAATCGATTCAAAATTCCAATTGTGATCAATGATTATGAGTTGTAAAAATTGGCCAAAAATTGGACTTTTTCCACCACCGCGGACCTGTGAATCGATTCAAAAATCCCCAATTTGTGATTAATGCATTGTGATTGTACAAACCAACCGCGGACCTGTCAAAATCGGATCAAATTCAATTGTGTTCAATTTCTCTGAACTTCGTAAAAATTGCTGAAATTTTACTTTCCAAAACCCGCGGACCTGGCAAATCGATTCAAAATCCAATTGTGACTCAATGATGGTGGAATTGTAAAATTTGGCCAAATTTGACTTTCTTCCACCACGCAGGGCCTGTGAAATCGATCAAAACCCAATTTGTGATCAATGATCTGATTTGTAAAAACGTGGCCAAATTTGACGTGTTCCACCACCGCGGACCTGTGTGAAATCGATCAAATCCAAGTGGTGATATAATGATTGTGAATTGTACAATACCACCACCGCGGACCTGTCAAATCGTTCAAATTCAACTCTGTGTTCAAATTTCTCTGAATTTGTAAAAAAATGCTCTAAATTTACTTTTCCACCACCGCGGGGACCTGTCAACATCGATCAAATCCAATGTGCTCAATTTCTCTGAATTGTAAAAAATTGCCTAAATTCTTACTTTTCCACCACCGCGGGACTGGCAATTCGATAAGCTTCAATTTGTTGATCATCAGTGATGTTGAATTGTAAAAAATTGAGGCCAAAATTTGCGTTTTCCACCACCGCGGACCTTTGAAATCGATCAAAATCCCAAAATTGTTGGTTGATATCACCCCGGACCTGTGAAATTCGATCAAAATCCAATTTGTCGATCAAATTATACTCCAACTAGAATTACGAATCAAGGCTACATAATTGACACCTGTGTTTGTTCTAACTCAGAACAAAATATCTGCTTCACGGGCTATTCATGTAGGCCTAGTGTCATCTCTATGACTTATGTCCTCTGGAGTAAAAAACAAAAAATAATAATATGTAGTATATGGATACTGATCACTAATAAGCAAATCATTAAATATAAAATTGTTTCGTTCCTATGCTAAATTTGATGAGCAGGCATTTATTCAGGATTTAGAACTTAAAATCAATTGGAATGTATTCACATTGCAGTGGTGTGTTAACACCAGTGTGCTGCCAATATTTGCAACACCAGCTGTGTGGACTGTTATCAATAATAAAAACAGGCCTCTCTAAACACGCAGCGTGGTTCGGAAGACAGGAACAGAAAGAAAAGGAAAGTAGCACCTTGGTAAATTGATATATTATTAATAAAGTAAAAAGAAAAAAACTAAATTATCAGCTATTAATCAGGAACGATCCTATCAAGTATGGAAGCGAATTACGTGTTGCTAGAAACAATTGTACATGCTTTTGTAATTTGCAAAGTAAAACATTCTAAAACTACGGTATTGCTGTGAAAATAAAAAATAACATTAAGTGAAAAACCTGGGGCAACTTAGAAATTATGCCTTTAACACCTAAACATTCCAATTATCACTGTCCTTGACTACAGAATGATTTTGGACAGTAAATAATCTAAAAGAGATGCCAATGCACTCTAAAATCTTTATTGTGTTCAAGTGGGCCTAAACACTAGCAAGCTAAAAATGTGGACAGCCTCAACTGATAGTGTGATAATTCGTACTGGTGCTATGATAATAATCAGGACATTAAGTTTGTAAGGTACCTGTGAATTATGTGTTAAATAGTTATTTTACCGATAATAAGGTCCAGGGATGTGAACGAATTCCTTCCAGACTATTAAAATAGATGACACCAGTTATCACCCTATTGTAACTATTTGGTTAATCCCTCTTTCACCAGTTGCACTTTTCAAACAGTTGGGAAAGGGCACGTGTAATTCCAGTTTTTAAGACAGGGAGACCGGCAGATCCAGGCAATTAGAGGCCCAAATATCAATTCTTCCTGTATTTATAAAGTTATTGGGGGGAAAGGGCTGTACTTGACCAATTCACAAATACTCAATGATAATAATTTAAATTAGTATCAATCAGTCAGGCTTTTCGTCCATCATATTAACCGCAACTTGCACTAATTACTGTGACGAAAATTGGTATAATGCAAATTGATGAGGTTTTTTAAAAATTATCGGTCCTTGTATG
>JAMKCH010082460.1:0-25810 GCA_023653785.1 Ophioderma brevispina | reverse complement strand
ATTATGTAACTGATCTTCACGTTTAAAATTACTGTATAGAGCAACCTCCGTCTAAGGAAGGGGTGCGAGGGCATTCACTAAATGCCTTTGTGGGTGGGTATAGACCAGTTAACATCCTACGTCACTTCTTTTGTTGCGTGCGAATCCATTCCTGCGAATCGTTATGGCCCATAGTGTTAAACTCTAACAGATACAATTGCCCAGTGTGTAACAGTCAGGCCGACCTATTTCAAGATACCAGGCCCTAACATGTTTACAAACATTGCTGTTAACTGGTCTATACTGGGCATGGTATATTTATTCAGAGGCGTTCCCAGAATAATTTCAATGGGATGGGATGTTACCAGAAAACTGTCCATTTGTCGACACATATTTTTAATAGTAGGGTTATGAACGAGAATCCCAACTCCAGAAACTCCAGAAAAAGATTAAAATAAATAAATAAATATATACATCCTTGTCTACTAAAATTTCAAAAACAATTTAAATTGCATGTAATTAGGGCCTAACATAATGTCTATCGCTCCTCTATCAACCCTGGCTTGGCAGCTTGGTTGGCAAGATCGCCGTTCTGGTAATGCGAGGTCGCCAGTTCGAGTCCGGCCGGGCGCGCATGTTTTTTTTTTCACCACTAACGTGCGCTGGTCATCTCCAGGGAAAGATTAAAATAAATATATACATCCTTGTCTACCTGGAGAACTAAGTAGTTAAATTCCAATCAAAAACGAGTATAAATTGTATGTAAATATACCGGACACCCATTCGGACCTAACACCTATAGATAATATCTATCGCCACTCTACCAACCCTGGCCTGATAGCTTGGTTGGCAAAGAACGCCGTACTACTGTCTGTTCACTTAACTTAGATGTCCGTTTTTTATTAATTATTTCCAAAAATATACGCTTTCGAAAAAAAATCACTTGAAAACATATTTCTTCTTTGGATTTTTATTCAATTTACACTGATTTTCATTGACAAACGGCAACAAACTGGGTCCAGGTGAATATTGACTTTTGACATCTAAACTGTTGAATGGACAGACCCATTCCGAATTAGGGGCGGCTTCTAAACTTTGGGGGGGGACTAAGTAGAGCCCACTATTGAATTTCCAATTAATATTCATGAAAAGCTGCAGCGTGACCTTGAAAATCAGAACTCATTTTGGCCTAAAAACGAGTCATTTCAAAGTTTGATTCGATTGTAATGGTTCCCCACCTTAAAAATGTCGTCACGCACCCCCTGAGACTTCCTAATATTTTTTTAGATTTTTGCGAACTTCTTTGCATTCGTTTCAAGAATATATATGCTAACCTTTTGCAAAATCTGCCCACAAAACCCCAAAGACAATGAAACCATATGGGCATCTCTACAAACTGATCGTGCCAAGTCCAAGATTTGGATCAAGTCTATAGTCTACTTGTGCGCTCGTACTGAGTACAAGTAAGTTACCGCTCGCTCTAAAATATTCTCAGTGAGAAGCGTGAAATTCATCGGACAGTCGGATGCAAAACCGTTCGATTTTTCGTATAATTTCACATTTTGAGCCTTGTATAAGTATATTTTATAAATATGCAATAATAGGGCATTACAGTCAAACCAACTGTTGTGAGTGGACGGCCATGGCCGTATAGGCATTTCGTTGTTGTAATTGAGTGTGTGGTGTGAATTCCGATCTCATACAAGTGCCGACGGTAAATTCAAATAAACCCTGGCGTTTGTAAGATTGTAGTTTCACTACTCAAATACATCGATAGAGGAGACCGCTTTCACAGAAATCGCCATGAAAAAGGGGTCAGGACTACCGAGAAGAAGGTAAAAAAAAATAATAACTATAAATATGAAAAAACAGATTATCAATGTCATAGCTGTAATGATGCCAAAAAGCAGCTATCGATTTCCCAAGTGGTATTAATTCATAACTCCCACCTGGTCCAGGGAATGGGTTTTAATGCATGGCATATTAGTTAGGAGCTGGCTAGCTAAGATAATGTATGCACCTAATTTAGGAGAGGATAACTCAACTGTTTTAGACAATTATGAACCCTAGGAACAACTTGTGATATGTGCCAAAATGATATCCGGGGAGAAAGGCCTGATTTCGCCAAATTCAAAATGGCGACCAAAATCAATAAATAGACTACTCGGATTCCGCTTAGAACAAACGAAATAAATGAGTTGGTTTAATAAAATGGTATGTTACGATAAAAGCCCACCAGCAAACATTAAAAATTGTATTTATATGTAAACATGTTCAACTCTAAGTGGCGGCCAATATAGGGCTGCCAAAACATTTGAAATCGACAAAATTGGCAATATATTGATCATATTGCCATAAATCAAAACCAGCATGTCCAGTGTGTCAATCAATTAATTAATAACTCTCAATGGCCACATTAATTGTTATTATCTGACATTTAAGCGTTTGTCATAATCTTCAAATTCAAAAATGGTGCTCAAGTAAGGCTACTGAAAAGTACAAAACCACAGAAATTGCCATTATACCGCTATCCATATAGAAATGTTTTCTTTTCAATTCTAATTGAATGTTCAGATAAAGCAACACACTAGCTCATTTAAAATGGTAGTTCAATATGGTACCATTCAAACCAGAGGTGGCCAAAATGGCTGCCAAAACATTGAAATCTACCAAAAATTGGCCTCATATGGGTCTATTCACCATATAATAAATCCATTGTCCCCTGTCCAAAGTAAATAGCTGAATGACCACATAAACCTTATACGGACATTTCATATTTATAATGATTTCAAAATTCAAATGGCGTGCGATAGGTATACTGAAGGTGAAAAATAGAAATTGGCATACACGCTATCATCTATTAACCGAACTATATACTTTATAACGTGGGTTATCTTTATGTACATACCATTACGGGACTTAGCCAAGCCCTCTTCTAATTATATATAAGCCTCAACCAAATAATATCTCAATTGTTCCAGGTAATATGATCCCAAGGACAACCTACAATTGTGCCACAAATTCTATTAGTTTAAAAGCATTGAATTTGGTCAAATTCAGGTTGCCTGACATAATGAGTCCAGTATATCAGGCAGGTTTCCTAATATACCTGTCTAGGTTCCCAGGCCAGTTGTCATAGCGTAACTGAGTCTAGGTGTATCAGGTAGTGTTCATAACGTTACTAACGTCCAGGTATATCATGTAGTGTTATACGTAGGGTCATTTTTTTGATTAAAGCCCATCTGCCAGGTGTTTTCCCATTTGCAAGTTACTCAACATCTCTCCTGGAGGGATCTTGCATCATGACTGTTTTAGTTCTCTATAAACTATGCAGGCGTCTGCAAAAAGTCTAACACTAGATGAGAGGTCATGTGGCAAGTCTTGATATAGATTTAAAAACACATCTGAGAGGGCGGTCTATAAAAACATTAAAAGTGCAAAAATGCACATCCCAGGAGAATCTTGGATGGGTACTAAAAAACCCCCAAACGCAAACTAAATTGAAGTGCCAAAACGAAACAAATCAAGACATTAGAGATTAACATCTCAAGGTGTCTCTTTATACCACAACACAGAGAATCGATAAATGAGGCAAAAACATCCCCACACCCACCCCGAAGACATCCATGCATTGGTTACAAAGCTGGGCACAATTGGTGAGATCCATGTTATATTTGATACGTACAGAGAGGACAGCATCAGGAATGAAGAAAGAGGAAGAAGGAAGAACCAAAAAAAAAAATAAATGTTTTTTCTTGATGTGTATCACCAAACAAAAATTTGTCCAGTATGGGATTAAAGAACTTTTGTCATCATTCATCAGCAAAAACTGTTCAGGCATTTTGTTGAGTAGCTCAGAACCAATAACCAAAGCAAAAAACCTCTAACTTGGTATACATTTAGCGTCACTGTGAAGACTACATCCATAACGCTATCATCAGGGGACACAGATGTCTTTGTGTGTCACCTTATACCACAACACAGGTAATTGAAAAATCTTGGCTTCAAAGAGCTCTGCGCTTGTTCGCAAAAAAGATCAGTATGACCACTCTACAGATCTTGCATGGCGGGGGGAGACCAAGATTATATACGTTATAGCGACTACAAAATTGCAGCCCTAACGCAATTGAAATTGAGAGAAACAGCCTTGCCGATCCTCAATATAATTGCAAAAGAGGAATGTTCCCTCGCTGGAGTGACTACGGGCCACTCTAAAAAGAGTGAAATTTCACAGCTTACAAAGAATACTTTTTGGTCAAATTACTCTTGATAATTTACAACATGATAATGAATCATTTTGTCAACTATCAAAATGTCACTTTGACAAAAAGTGATTCTTTTAAGGTATGACATTTCACTCTTTGGAGTGGGCCCTGTAGTCATCAAAAGAGTGAATTCACTTTTTCATATTTAGATAGTGTTGCATTTTGAAAGCAGGGCAATTTGCAAGTCTTGGTATTTTCTCCCAAGAACCTAAAGGATGCCAGATCCTGCACCACGTGGTGGTAATATTCGCAAGCCCATGCCTGTGTGTCCTTGATGCGGTATGGCTTATGATCACTGTGGCAAGTACTACAAATGTAAGACAGGTGATCTATACTTAAAGAAAATGCTGATATACCTGGACTCGATTATATTAGTGAGCACTGCCTGATATACTTGGATCGGGACGTTATAAACACTGTATGATTTTCACCCTGACTAAGTCTGTTACACTGAATTTACAGTGAACACATAATTGGCAACACAATCATGCTCTTTGCCGTGAGAGAATTGTGGACACATTCTAGTTTGTTCTGGATCAGATTAGCCTAGCAAAAGAGAGAAGAGGGCCTGGCTAAAAATTAAGACACGTACTGTACATGAGGATAACCCCAACTGTTATGATATATGGATTATTTAGTTAAATGTACGGTCATTTCAAAATGATAGGCCCACTATATATACTGGCAATTCTATTGTTTTCACTTTCATTAAGGCATCTTAATTGAGATTACCTGTCAGAATATGTTATGGAGGTCTGAGATATCTTAATTAATTAAAATGATACGCTGGACAAGCTGGATTTGATTTATGGAAAATAAGAGTCAATTTATTGCCAATTTGTTAGATTTTTAAAACGTGTTGGCGGCCATGTGGTTGCCCAAAACTTGGATTTGAAACATGTTAACAATATGAGAAAATACAATTTAAAATGATCTCTGTGTTGCTTTCTTAATATACCATGTATTGACAAAAACACAATTATTTCTTGTCTAAGCGACCGTAAGAATCGAGGCTATTTAATTGATTTTTGGCGGCAATTTGAATTGGCGAAAATCGCTTCGCCCCGCAGATCGCAATTTTGGAAATATCACAATTGTTCCTGGTTCATATTAGTACTAAAACATGAGAGATATCCCCTCCTAAATTAAGTGCATACATATTAGCTAGCTCCTCTACTAATAAGGCATGCATTCAAAATACCGATACTTTTAATCAGAGGTCCTGTCTGTTTTATACATTGGTTACAACAAAAGACCCATCTAGCTGCCTGTAATGTCGTCCATTCAAGTAAAGGGGGTGGTTCGACCGATTTATGTGTATTGTGTTCTCTACTTGGATATGAGAGCCTGGCAAATTGCAATGTACACCCATCAAGTTACCGGGGAACAAACTTGCGGTTGTGATGGTGACGCAATAATCATGTTGCCAAACCCTATTCAATACTGTGCTAACTAATGTGGTTAACCACTAAAAACGGCGTTTTTTTGTATATCTTGGAAGGAAATGGATTGAGGGCTCAAATTTCACCAGGACGAAAATGAGAAAATACGGCCTCTCATCTGATATCAAAAATCGATACTACTTTCCGGGTAGTTAACATCAGGGGATCCCACAACCAATGAAGATCGGAACACGCACATTGAATTGCCGTGTGACACCTTGGATATCATTTCGTTTGTATTGAAACAACGGTTCGGATTTGATCCTGTTGAACAAAGTCTGGTATGATTCATTCATACCAGTGGCGGACAAAGATTGATCGTGGAATAATATCCTCCGAGACAACTTTTACTCCTGACATAGAGGAGTCACTGGAACCTTCCACTAAAACGTACTTACTCATGGTACAAACATTTAGTCCACTCATTTGAAACGAGAGGGGGTAAAAAATACCCAGATTACAATAGATTTGAAGGTTAAAATGTCATTCATTTTGTCAGCTAAAAAACGTCTTAGGGCCAAGGATGACCACAAAACTTCTTTCGTGATATTCGAACGTGGGGTTTGTTGTTAAATAATTGTATAAAAAAAACAGACAGTAGTAATGCGAAGGTCGCGCCGGTCGACTCCGCGCCGGCCGGCAGGCAATAGTTTTGTAGTTAACATTTTGCTCATGGCAGTCATACTATCCAGTCTGAAGTGACGGACTTGCGTTATTTTCAATTAAAAATACTAAAAAAGCTGATGTACAAATAAATTGAGTAGGATTCGAACCATGACCTTCAGATTTCTGGAGCGCAGACTTACCACTAGGCCACCGGGGATTAGCTGCCGATTGGTGTATTCTTTTTATCAATTAAACCTTCAAGAATAAAGGCCAATCCCCCTAACTACAATAGATCGTAAACTGGACTTAAGCTAATCATGTTTGTTCTATACTTAATGAAAATGTTACTGAAAGGACGATGCTGTATTCAAAATGTAAACCTAGGCAAATAATAGAGGGGCGGTTCACGGGAGGTCAATGTTATTTGGCGCAGAACATGCTCCAGAAACAACCCAAGCAGGCAAATAATACAATAGGAAGCACCTGCAGAATAGAATATATCTGAAAAGTTTCAGGTGACCCGGTGCATGTATTTGTATTCTTCAATGCTTGGTTGACTCTGGAGGAACAAACAAACAGTCCATTCAACATAATTTAGCTCGTGCCACGGACCCAGATAGCGGCGGGCGCGCGTTTTTTTCACCACTAATATACGCTGGTAATTCAAGGGAAGATTAAAATACACAATATACCTCCTTGTTACCTGGAGAACTAGGTGTTAAAATTTCAAAATACAAAAAGTATACAATTGACATGTTAAAGGGGCACTTCGGATCCACAGTCCTCGTCCCCCTGACTACTCAAAGCAGTTGAGATTGACTATCATTATTGAAACCGTGAATTCATTAGTTTATCCATGTGTGTGTACCTAAACTTGGGTGCAAAAGTCGGTCGTATATCTGTAAGAAATTCGCAATCATTTTCTGTCCGTTTACGACAAAAAATTATAGCATGTGGCCTATGGGACCCGTGGGAAACAAGCATTTGCTCAGAACACCAAAAACCGCAAGGTCGGGATTCACTTCAAGTTGCGGAAATAAGCTTTTCTCAAAGATATATAGTGACAATTAATAAAAACAAAAAGGTGTTGAATCACGAAAAACACCTTTATATACCGTTCTGATGCTATCCGCTGGGAAAAGCAAAGGACCACCCTTTGGACCAACATCTATAGAAATATCTTCGCTCTTCTTCCAACCTGGTTGGTAGCCTTGGTGCAAGAAGGCCGTGCTGGTAATGCGAGGTCCGCCGGTTCAAGTCCGGCCGGGCGCACATGTTTTTTTTCACAACTACATGAACTGGTCATCTCCAGGGGAAGATTAAAAATAAAACATTTACATTCTTGTTCTACATGGAGAACTAATTTATTAAAAATTCCACAGAAAAAACCAAGTATTAAAATGTAAAAAAGGGTTCTTTTGTTGAATGTGATAGATAAAGCCCACCGGGGACACAATAGTATGAACCACTGAAATTAGCTGGTTGAGTTTCTCTACAGGAAGAGATGACCTAGCCATGGAGTAGCACCACATTTGTAACACATTCTCAAGTACAAAAAGGTTTGAGTGATTAAATATGTTGACAGACTAACCAGAACCCACTGAGCTGAAACGTGATTTTAGTGCCCGCAATGGTCCTTAAGGAAGAGGGGCGCCAAAACAAAAGTTTGGACAGGGTCAAATTGTAAATTGATTCCAAACCATGTTGAAAAGCACACCATGTTAGGTGTCTAACCATAAGGAGTTAGAAAAGGTATAGCTTTGTAATATGTACGGCCTTAAAGTTTCGAGTTATAGGCTAATAAAAACAGAAAAATCAATTAATAGGGTCAATTCCGTTGTACCAGGGGTAAATTTTTAAAAGTTTGCTCCGATTTGGATAAAAAAATGGTGCAAATTATTGGGGAGTTCATATGATTTAAAATAGGAATAGTTGTGATGTTCTTAAATGACTTCGTTTCCGAGGTAGGGGGCACAGAAGTTCAACGTCCAGGCATTCAATGGTGCTTGCTTGATATTGTGTTTACCCCCCTACTTCTTATAAAATAATATCGGATCCCGATAATGAGATTCAACGGCGTGGAAACGGCCTTCCAATATGAGAATTAGCGGGAAAATCGCAGCCAGTACGTATCTACGCTCATCTCTTAGTTGTTTATTGGTTCAGGCAGTCAAGTTAGCGGTCATTTTCTTGAAGTGGCACTATTTCACATGGACGGACATAAACTTAGCATTTCCAGCTCTGCCGTCTAATTACAATCTAGGTCCCAATTATATTACAAAATCGCTTCCTTTTATGATAATAGCATTTTTTGTATGTAATAAACCAGACGGTTGTCGCGCGTACCACAGGTTGAACTAGGAGTAGCAACTGTATTTTTGCATTGATAAAGTATACTTTGCATTCTGTGTGAAAAAAGCTGATTTTGTATTATACTTGTCAATGGCAGTTACATGAAAGTCAGTGGCGGAGCCAGCTTTTTTTCCGGGCGGGCAAAGGGGGGGGGGGGGGGGGGCACGTAGTATTTGCAGGGGGGGCAAGCATATCTTAAAATTGTAAGAGAGTATATGGCCGTGTAAATCATAATTTTTCAGGGGGGCAAGAGGGGGCAAGATTCCCCACAGGGGGGGCAGTTCCCCCTTGCCCCCCCCCCCTTCTGGCTACGCCACTGTGACAAGTATCGATTAGTTGATACCGTTAATTTCCTTGAAGCTCCTACTTTGGTTAGAATGAACAAAATCCTGCAGAAACAATGGTTTTTTTTTAATTTTTAACTACTTTCAGGTAGACAGGAGGAATAGTTTATTTATGAATATGATTCGATTCTTTCCCTGGAGATAGCCAGCGAATTAAGTGTTGAAAAAAAAAACATGTGCACTTGGCCAGATACGACACGGCGCTCCGTATTACTAGGCACGGCGCTTAAACCAACTGAGCTAATCAAGTCGGATTGGTAACCCAGACTCTGATCGCTAAGTTATTGTCAAGGATTACAAAGAGTTTGTTGAAATCTCCTTTTCAAATAATCCGAACTGAAGCATATAGGTCTAGTATCACCAAATATTGGGAGTACAAAGGATGCTTATTTGCTGAGGTATCATCCCTTTGCCCTTACAATGGTAGTATCTTATACGTAGTATATATTACTGCAAATACAACTTTGACAAAAGCTCCTAATCTAATAGTAAATTTAGCTGAGAGTAATAAAAAAAATGGTGGATTTAAAGGATACACGATAACTCAACGAAATGAGCCACTTATTGTTTACTTGGCCTTTAATGCATACGTATATGATAGCCACCACCATCAACGCGCTATACCAATGTATTTTGACAATTATGGGCCCTATCGGGATGAAACCGCCGAATTTGAATGGTTGCCATTTTGAAAATCAAGATGACTTCCAAACGAAGGAGCTAATGTAAACGTAACTGGTCTCAGGCGTTCCTGACCCGGAAAGCGAGAGAGAAGAAATGGTTCAAAAGTAAAATATATAGAGCCATTTTGAAAAGCCGCCCTCTGTAACACAATCTATACAGTTTGGTCAGGTCACGCAATTTTTGAAAGGTCGGTAACGTACAAACAACAACAAATTCATGGGTTACTTTGAATTTTTGCGATGGCCACCGAACTCCCCCTGCATCCAGGAGTAGAGGCCCTAACTCAAGTTTATTGCATATATCAAATTTCAAACCTTTGACGTTTTAACATCATTATAAACATACTAACCATACAGCACAGGGCATGTTCAGATGTCAAGGGAGGGTGTTTTAGGCCGTGCGTAGTACTTCGAAGATATAATTTTCAGGTCGATTTTAGAACAAAACAGTAGTTTCGTTTCACGCAACACATGCTGAATGCATCGAAAATCGGTCTTCTCTTATTACTAGACATTTGTGAATGTCCTCTGTGCTGTTGTTGTTTGTGTTTTTGGTCCCCGCTGATCTAAAACTTGCACATTTTCTTGAAAATGAATAAAATGTCATCGAAATTTTCCTTTCCAATATCAGTGGCAAATGAAAAAAGGTGTTCTCTTGGTCGAATGGGATAGATAAAGCACGGGGACAAAACAATAAGTATAACACTTGAAATTAGCTGGTTAGTTTCTCTACCAGGAAGAGAGTAATAGCCTGGAGCTAGCACACATTTGTAACACATCTCAAGTACAAAGGTTTGAATGATTAAATATGGTGACAGGACTGACCAGAACCCCTGAAACGTGATTCTGAAGTGCCGCAAGTGGTGCTTTAAGGAGAGGGGGCCAAACAAAGTTTGTACAGGGGTCAAATTTGAAATTGATCCAACCATGTTGAAAAGCACACCATGTTATGTGTCAACCATAAGGATTTTAGAAAAGGGTATAGTTTGTCAGATGTACGGCCTAAAGTATTCAGGGTTAGTAGGAGCTAAAACACACTTCAAAAAATCAATAATAAGGGCAATTAGTTGTACAGGGGTCAAATTTTTCAAGTTGCTCCGATTTGATAAAAATGTGCAAATTATTGGTGGAGTTCTAGGAGTAAAATACGAATAGTTTTTGACTGTATTAAATGCTTAGTTTCCGATGTAGGGGGCACAGAAGGTCAACGTCCAATGACATTCAATGGGGCTGATCTTGTTACCCCCCTACTTTCTTACAAATAATATCGGGCTCCCGATAATAATTCAACGGCTGCTGGAAACGGCCTTCCAATATGAAATAGCCGGAAATAGCGCGATGTACTTATCTACGCTCATCTATTAGGTTATTGGTCAGGAAGAATAGAGGTATTTTTTGAAGTGGCACGATTTCATCATGGACGGACTCAAACTTATGATATTTCCAGCTCTGCCGTTAAGTCAATCTAGGATCCCAATTATAATTACAAAAAAATCGCTCATTTTATTGATAAATACGCATTTTCTGGTAAGTTGTAATAACCACGGTTGTCGCGAGTACCACATGGGACTTGAATAGGAGTGCAAACTTCTATTTTTGCATCGGATAAAGTATACTGATGCATTTCTGAAAAGCCTGATTTTTTTTACTTTGTAATGATAAATGACAAGTCAGTGGCGTAGCCAGCTTTTTTCAGGGGGGAAAGGGGGGGGGGGCACGTATATTTCAGGGGGGGAGCATATATTAAAAATTTGTAAGTATAGTATATGGCCTATGTTAATCACTAATTTTTCAGGGGGGCAAGGCGGGGGAAAGAGAAAAAAGGCGGGGGGGATTACCCACTGCCACCACCCATCTGGCTAACGTCCCTGGTGACAGAGTCGATTAGTGATACGTATTTCTTGAAGCCTCCTATTTGGTTAGACTGAACAAAATCTGCAGGAACAATGGTTTTTTTTTTAATTTTAACTACTTCGTTTTACAGGTATAGACAAGGATAATATGTATGAATATTTTATCATCTTTCCTGGGAGATAGCCAGCGCACATAAGTGTTGAAAAAAAACCATGTGCACTTGGCCAGATACGAACCGGCGACCTCCGTATTACTAGCACGGCGCTCTAACCAACTGAGCTATCAAGTCTGGCTTGGTAACCCAGACTTGATAGCTCAGTTATTGTCACTGATTACAAAGACGTTTGTTGAAATCTTCCTTTTAAAATAGATCCGAACTGAGCATATATGTCTAGTATCACCAAATATTGTGGAGTTAACAAAGGATGCTTATTTGGCCTGAGGTATCATCCCTTTGCCATTTACAATGGTAAGTATCTATATAATGTAGTATACCTGCAAATACAAAACTTTGAACAATCTCCGAACTAATAGTAATTTAGCTTAGAGTAATAAAAAACAATGTGGATTTAAGGATACACGATAAACTCTCAACGAAATGAGCCCTTATTGCAGGACTTGCCTTTAATGCATCTATATGATAGCCACCCCATCAAGCGCCGATGACAATGTATTGTTGACAATTAGGGCCATATGGATAACCCGCGAATTTGAATGGTGGCCATTTTGAAATTCAAGATGACTTCAAAAACGAAGGAGCAATGTAAACGTAACGGGTCTCATTGAGTTCCTTACCCTGAAAACCGAGAATGGTTCAAAAGTAAAATATATAGGACCATTTTTGAAAAGCCCCTCTGTAACACAATCTATACAGTTTGGTCAAAGCCGCAGTTTTTGAAAGGCCTTGGAACGTCAACAACAAATTCATGGGTTACTTTGGGGGGAATTTTTGCGATGCCCGAACTCCCCTGAATCCTAGAGTATAGGCCTAACTCAAGTTTATTGCAACTATAATCAATCAATACCCATTTGACGTTTTAACATCATATAAACATAGCTAACCATACATCACAGGGCATGTTCAGATGTCAAGCAGGAGGCGTGCGTATGTACTTCGAATATCTATCTTTCATGATCGATAGAACAAAGTATTTTCGTTTCACGCACACACATTGCGAATGCCATCTTAAACTCGTCTTCTCTTATTACTAGACTTTGACATGTCCTTCTGTGCTGTTGTTTGTTTTGTTTGTTGTCCCGTCTGATCTAAAACGGCAACATTTTCCTTAAATGAATAAAAGTCACCTCAATTTCCTTTCCCTACTATCATTGGCCAATAGCTACACATTGTATTTAAAGGATACACGATAACTCAACGAAATGAGCCACTTATTTGATTACTTGGCCTTTAATGCATACGTATATGATAGCCACCACCATCAAGCGCCTATGACAATGTATTTTGACAATGATGGGCCTATATGGATAAACCGCGAATTTGAATGGTGGCCATTTTGAAATTCAAGATGACTTCCAAACGAAGGAGCTAATGTAAACGTAACTGGTCTCATTGAGTTCCTTGACCCTGAAAACCGAGAAATGGTGAAAAGTAAAATATATAGGAGCCATTTTGAAAAGCGCCCTCTGTAACACAATCTATACAGTTTGGTCAAGTCACGCAATTTTTTGAAAGGTCTTGGAACGTACAACAACAAATTCATGGGTTACTTTGAATTTTTGCGATGGCCACGAACTCCCCTGCATCCTAGAGTATAGGCCTAATATAACTCAAGTTTATTGCAACTATAATCAAATTCAATAACCCATTTGACGTTTTAACATCATATAAACATAGCTAACCATACATCACAGGGCATGTTCAGATGTCAAGCAGGAGGCGTGCGTATGTACTTCGAATATATATCTTTTCATGGATCGATAGAACAAAAGTAGTTTCGTTTCACGCACACACATTGCGAATGCCATCTAAACTCGTCTTCTCTTATTACTAGACATTGTGACATGTCCTTCTGTGCTGTTGTTTTGTTTTTGTTTTTTGTCCCCGTCTGATCTAAAACTTGCACATTTTCTTGAAAATGAATAAAATGTCACCTCAATTTCCTTGAAAATCGATCTATCGGCTTCAAATGAGTAGTCTTTGTCAAAGACTCGGTTTTAAAGAATTCGTGGGATGACTCAGAGAGGTTCGCAGAACCGAGTCTTTGAAATTCACCCAGCTTTGAGCCCCCGAGCAAGTCACGGGGAATTTGGTAGTTCGGGTGACGCCCCTTGTAGTGATTGAAATTTCATAAAAATCAAAGCCTCACCTGGACCCGCACGGACCACCTGCAAGTTGTACACTTGCGCCGCGCGCGGTGATGATTGAATACCATACCCACCTTTAAACAAACCACCGCGCGTGGGCGCGGGGTGAATCCATGTCTGCAGTAAACAGTTTTGATATTAATTTAGGTCTATCAAAGATCCATATTTTGGCTTATTTCCCCCTAGTTGTCCGAGTATTACATATTGCCTGTAGCATACTAGCAAAAAATTGCTTTTTTAAAACTTTCTCCATTTCCCTCTACCTCTTTTTCTGTCGCTGACAGTTTCCTTCACGGTTTTACGTTATTTCGACATCCTTCCTTCTCTGTCGTCTTTTAGATTCCTCTTTTTGGCATCTTATATTATTACATTTTTGCCTTCTCTTGCCCAGTTCGGTTTTTTCTCACCACCACCCCTCTTTCCCTTACTTAGTCTGTCCCTTTCATTAAATCTCTCAATCTCACTGTTTTAAACCCGGCTCCTATTTCTCCTATATATTCCTTTTCCACCTCTCAGCTTTCGCTCTCTTTCTCATTCACATGGGCCTTGGAGGGGTGGATATCATCTTCAAGATTTCAAAATGATAAAAGACTTATGTTCCAGAAAGGCTGAAATTGTAGTTTATGGAAAAACGTCTTATTAGAAAATAATCGATTACAAATCAATGTGTTAACCAAACACAAAGTATTTTTTTTTATTAATCAGACCCCAGACACTCACACAATCAGCAAAAACAAACAAAACCAAATCCGTATCTCCATATCATTGTTTTGTAATCCAATTAGGAGGCATATCCACTCCTTTTTTTTGAAAAAAAACAAATATTTTCAACGCAACAAATTTCAGTTTGGTAAGAAGTGCGCTGTCTTGACGATGGTCTGATATTTTCGATTGGAACTATAAGGTTCAATATTGAAAACTAGTCGATTAAATCCTTTTCCAAGCAACAAGTTAGTACCCAAGATAAACTGATCTGAATGGGGTTACTATTAATTCAGCGTCGCCAATCACTATCTTTAGGAAATTATGTGATTTTGGGGAAAAAAAATGAAATGATTTTCGATTCAATTAAAAAAACCCGTAGGTTTCATTTAAAGGCTGACTCAGAGATTTGAAGTAGAATTCTTGTTAATTGAAAATAATAAAGATGGTCACCTAAAATTGATAGAATCAGATTTTCGTTTTTACTGCAGTTGACATTTATATGTATGTATGTTAACGTGCCAAATAATACAGTTGCGTAACGGGCCTACCCGCTCGGAGGGGGCAAATTGCCCAGTCTTAGGAAATTTTCCCTCTCAGGGGGTAAAAGGTCAATTTTCCCGGTCAGAGGGCTAAAAAACGGATGATTTAGCATGATTTTTGAAATTTTCCCGGCCAAAGTCGGCGGGGGGGGGGGGGCAACCTGCCCCCCTGTCCCCCGACGTTACGCCACTTATATTAATAGGACACCGTCGTTCAAAACAAAATTCGGGGGTAATTTCGATACCGAAGTTCCGTTATTCCACGGTCGTTAATATAAGGGTTCGCTATTACGAATCTTAAAAGGACCCGCTTATTCCGGAATCTTAAAAAGGTATTTCGCCATTTCCGAATTTAAAAAGGTTCGCTATGGAAAATTTTCTTTTTCATATGGAGCAACGAACCTGTGACTTATACGTTGTACCACGAAAAATACTTACCCACTATTTATTATAAGGTATTTTTTTATTTTTATGAGGAATAGAAAAACAACAATTAACGAATTACTGAAATACAAAAAAAATCGCTGGGGGGGGGGTGCAACAAAAGCTGACACCAATCACATTGTTTGACAACCTAACCGTAACCCTAAAAACCCTAACCAAACCATAAACCCTAACCTAATCACTATACCTAACCCATAAATTTGAAACTAAAATTGATCTTATTAGTTTGTCTTCTTCGATATCAATTGTTTTTTTTAAACAAATCGGAATAGCAAACACTTTCTGAATTCGGAATAAAGAACACGGTATATGGTGTCGGAATAGCGAACACTTTAGCTTATTCGGCAAAAACTAACTTTTTGGCAAATCCGGAATGCTAAACCATGTTTACCAATTCGAAAATAGGCGAACCCTTGTTCAAATCGGACTAGCGACCCGATTTCATTTTCGGAATAGCGAAGTGACCCCTTTTAAGGATTCGAAAAAGCGAATGCTATAAAAACACGCGTGTTTGGAATAACGAACCTTCGGAATAACGAACCTAGGAATACTGAACCATTTGAATATCGAGACGGACCCAAAAATTCCGGATAACAAACTGTACAACACTGGACAAAAGTATTGCAAAATGCAGAAAAAAGAGTTTCATAATCATGCACAATGATTTAAAATTGTAACTCGGTTATTAACGTACGTATGACGCATTTAAATTCCCCTACAAGTTGTTTTTGAAACAGAAAGTTATTCCCCTAGAATAATTGGAGTGCGAAAATATTTTGATTTGATGCCATGTTCCCTATAATATGGCGGACTGAAGATTTGGTGGTCGATAAGCTTGCCGATTGAACCTCAGAAGGAATCAGACACGGAACGTCACAAAGGACTCCAAAAGTGGCATGAGTTGTTGGGGTTTACTCAAATGTTTACGGGAGAAAAGTGCAGTGCTGTGTGTGGGACCGGAAGGAAGATGAGACGCAAGTCCATCGCTGTTGGCCCTCGGGAAATGAATGAAAGAAGTGGTCCGTGGCAACTTGATACAGAACTTTTTAATCATACGTTAATATTACTTTTTTTTACGGTTTGTCCCGGGAATGTGAATAAGTATTCCTGACATGATTTGCGCAAACCACGTGATTTGTAATTGAAATTGCAGGCGGCTGATGTCTCAAAATGTTCCGCTTTTTTTTAAAGACCACTGTATTCCATCGACGTTATCTCATTTTCTGGTCCACACAAGCACTGTACTTTTCTCCCGTTAAACATTTTGGAGTAATCCTACCAAAACCGTACAAATTTTCATTTAGCGCTAATTTTGGGACCATTTGTGGCGTTCCTGTGTCGGCTTATTTCTATTCTGGGGTGCAATCGAGCCAAGTTGCCTATCGCCACGCTCTTTTAATACAGCCATATGTCAGGTGAACGTGGGGGGGCATTCAAAATTCAAAAATGTTTTTTACATCTAGGAGTTTGGGGAATAACATTTGTTTGAAAAAACACAACTTTGAAATTCAAATGCACTAGTGTGGTTTAGAACCGCTGGTACAATTTGAAAGCTGTGATTCGAAAAATCTTTTTTATGCATGTTGCAATTACTTTTGTCAGTGTGTTGTATAAAGTCTTCGATCTGAACTTAGGTATTTCACACAGAGATGAAAATAGAAACAAGCATATGAATCAAAAATGAGCGGCGCCCTGCCTCATGAAAATCTCTGAGTCAAGCCTTTATTATCAGAATGCGGTGAAATTAGCATTTCAGAAAACTTGAGTTTTAATTAAAAAAAAAAAACCGTCATGATTAAAAATGGCAAACATGATTTTCATTCTATAAAAGTTTTCAACAAGACTGATCCGAAAATGCATGCTTTTTTCTTCAAGAAAGTTTTCGATGCGGAACACACTTCAGGTTAAAGCGGAAAAACAACAGAATAAGAATTGACACAGGGTTATTGAGTTTAATCAAAAATAAATTAACAAGGCAAAAACAAACAATCGATAACAACAAAAAAACCAGGTTTCGATTGAAAAACCCTCAATTCGAAAACCACTTCGAGCAATGTCAAGTGTTAGTTAGTTGTAATATTGTCTAATGTGCCAATCTGCTTCCCAAAACTTGGGTTATCATTTCCACAATTTTAGATGGAACAAGCAGGTTTTTCAAATTTGATTGAAAAAATTTCACTTTTTCAAAATTAAAAGAAACCAATGTTTCAAAGGTTTGTCAACAGATAAACTATTTACAGTATTTGCGGTAAATATCACCATTTTTGAAAAGTTAGAGGCTATTAAATCAAAGGGTGACAACTGTTAAAACAATTATATTTTACTCACGTTGAGTAAAATTGTCACAGCTCTTAATGTGGAGTAAAATCTTAGTCAAAGTTGAGTAAACCTTACTCAGTGTGACTAAACCTGAGTCATTGTTGGGTAAAATATACTCAGCTTTGGTGTAAGGTTTAATCAACTTTGACTAGATTTACTCAACATTAAGAGCTGTTGACTTTTTCCTCAACATTGTTGGAGTGTAAAAACGCGGGTTCTACTGCTGAATTAGTTTCTATAACCCAGTGTATAATGGCGGGTTGTAGGCGCCATTACAGATAAAAACTGAAATTCTCTCCAAAAAACTATTTACCGAATAGATGAAGTTAATTGGAAATAAAAAAGATTGTCATTACAAGAATAAGGGTATTCGAATGAAAGACTTTTCTTATTCGATTTTTTTCTCATATATGAAAGTGACGGGGATGTTCGGAGGACTTCAAAGTCATGAAGTAGAGGGATTAGTTGAGGAACATTAAGGAAGAAAGGGGTTCAGTTGGTGAGGAGAGATGCAAAATGGGGGTCAATCACTGATCCTCTCACATTTTGTGAAAAAGGGGGGTCACTCTCGGACCCCAAATTCTACCATTCAAACCCAGTTATATTGGTTGATTAACATTAAAAATAGGGGCTTTCTGTGAGAGCATGAATAGAAATAAGGGGGTTATTCAGGGTAGACAGAAAAAACTGAGAAGACAGAAAAAAACTGAGGTCATATTTTTTTTCCAGTCAAGTAGGAAAAAAAAAACTAAGATTGAGCCACTTACACACTTAAAACAATGGGTCAAGATATTCAAACCCTTTTTAGTGGTACATGTGATGTGACCACGGGTTGGTACATTTTGTGACCCCACTTTGTCTGCACCAATTTTTCTGCACCCAGTTTTTGCTCAGAATTCAGCAGGCTTGACGCGAATAAAATGTGCCAACGTTGATACTTGTACCTTTATTCCGTCAAGCTGCTGAATTCTGAGCCCAAAACTGGGTGCAGAAAAAAGTGGGTGCAGACAAAGTGAGGTGCAAAATGTACCAAGCCATTTGACCCAATATAGTCGGGGTTGAAATCAAACACGTTCGGGGGTCATTTTTGGTCCAAAAAATAAGTAAGATCTTCTAAAAGTGGAGTTTTTCCCAAAGTTCCCCTTCAACTGCACAAACGGGGTGTGTAATTTAACACATTGGGTATTTACAATTTTAACATCAATAGGGCACTGGAATCAATAGGGGACTGCACCTACTGGTGTTAGTTTACACCATTCAATGTGAATAACACCATGTTAGCGGTTATAGTAAACACCCAAATTTTGGTTTAAAATTTACGATAGGACCAGTTTGATGTCATTTTACAGACAGCGGTTGCTAATTATTTTTTAACACCGACGATGCCCACCAATTGATACCACTGGTGCTAATTAGCACCTTCTTGGGACACGGGACCGCAGCCTTTGGTGTTAATTAACACGAACTTTGGTGTTAACATTTTTATTTTAATCCACTTGACATTTTGGTAGAAAACGTTTGATTTTGTGTTGTTTGCTATAGTTGCAACTGCTTACCTTAACCTTTCATAAGCAGATCACCAAAATACATAATTAAAATGTTGTGCAGCAACACCGAGCGGTGTTAAATACTTAAATTTAAACAACAGAAACTAACACCGGAAGCTTGAAACCGGACTTGGTGTTACATAGAACACCAGTTTTGCAGTGCCCCCCCCTGAATTTGGCACATAACATCAACAAACTGAGATTTTCAAATTCTAAAAAATATTTCACAAAACAACCGGATTGATTCCAAAGGCCAATTAGGTAATGGCACGTCGCGAAACAAAATATCGACCTGCACCCAAATTAAAACCTGAGATTTGAAAAACAAATTGTTTTCAATTTGATACAATTAAAACGGGGTCAAAATATTGCACCGACTAATAAAATGGACCCATTGGTTAAAATGGATATTTCGTGGTCATATGTAACCCTAAATTATGTTGTTTTAACTGAAATGGCGTCTTTTCCTTCTTAGTCGGTGGCAAATTTGACCCCGTACTTTTAAGCGGTTGTAAACACTTTTTTTATACATTCTCGCTGCTAAAAAGATTCGCAATTTCAATTTTTTTCGTTATATGAAAGAAAAATGTTCCCAAATCACAACTGAAAATGGTTGATTTTTCCGTTTTCGGAAAAGTTACTTTGAAAATGGGCCGATTTTGCTAAGATTACTATGAAAATGGTGCGAAATTCAAAGCAAACTATAGAAAGGGGTCAGAATTTCGGAACCAAACTATATATATGGGTCATATGTTTGTACCAATGTGGGAACTATAAACAGGTCGATTTTTTTACCTGGTGGACGCCACAGCCTGCTACCCAATGTAGGTCGAGTACCCCCCCCCGGGCCGTGGAGAGCACATTGAGTTGTGTGTTTTTGAGGGGGATGAGGTTAGAAATACATGTGCTTTGTTACATAAGCTCTAAATTTTTTTGTAAAAAAAATACCTGCGTATGTAGGGTACAAAAATAAGTGCAAAAAAAGGCGAGAGAAAATGAAGCATAAATGTTTCAAAATGAGACAAATGGTTTGACAAGTAAGTTATTCCCCCTTACACCAATCAGCGAGAAGCGATTCAGCCCAAAAATGATATCATCAAAAAACAAAGCAATGCGTCATCAATGAAAATATGATCAATGGCTGGGAATTACGCGCAGCGCCCCGTTTACAACCACAGTTTTTGATTCACACTTGCTGTGATTATTCACGATGCTCGCTTAATACAAGTCATAAAAAGTTCTAATCTCGCACAAATAACAATGATATGTACTTATTAAGAGTGAATACCGACCAAAGTAATTGCTTCAATAAAAATTATTTATTTTTCCCTTTTTTTAATTGACACAATAATTTGTGTTGAGTTGTGTGTGTGTGCATAGCCAACACGGGACACGAGACTTTATGAATATCGATCACAGAGATACCCGCCCCATATACAACCCCCGCAAATCCTTGTTAGCCATGGTCAATGATGGTCAAACAGATGACATCATACCTATATTAGGGGCCGACAAGTTTTGGACGGAACTCGCCTGAAACCCACGTATCAATCCGACCCTAAGTGAAAGGAAGTAGTCCAAGTGTTCCAGTATGCCCGCACGTATGGGAGTGTACCGCGCCGCTTGGACTCCTAGCTAGACTAATAAAAATGTTGTCGTTTATTAATTTCGCTTGCCAAACTTACCCATAATCCCCCACGAGTTTGATCAGTCGCAATGCAAAATGCGAAATTTGCTGCAACTTTGACCATTTTAAAAAATTCTAGGGGTGTCCTCGACAAAGATTATGTCACCAGTTGATGTAGAAAATATGTTCTATGAGATGACAGTTTTGTTTGAGGTGGGACCCCCCTAGGTTTTAATGGCATTTAAATTT
Source organism: Ophioderma brevispina (assembly GCA_023653785.1). Taxonomy (NCBI): domain Eukaryota; kingdom Metazoa; phylum Echinodermata; class Ophiuroidea; order Amphilepidida; family Ophiodermatidae; genus Ophioderma; species Ophioderma brevispina. Next base: position 4,530 of record JAMKCH010082460.1, on the reverse strand, counting down.
TGCTTGCATCATTTTACTGTCCATTCAATTGCTTAGACCATCGGTTAAATTAATATGGAGAAGCAGATGAGGGGGAGAAACAAAACAAAGGGGGAAAAGATAACCAGACCACACCAACAAAAAATCACAAACAATCAAACGAACTCACAAGTACCATCAACCATCAAGACCAAACGCAAGAAACGGAACCGAAATCCACCAGGACAAGATGAGAAAAAACAAAAAACCCCAGAAAAAAAACAACTCGAATAACAAAACAAGAAGACAAAGCAGAATCCCACCACAAAAAAACAAGAAAAAAAATAACCGAAAAACCCTCCACACAACTATCTACATAATCCTAAGAGACATTAGATCCATCAATCAAAAAAAAATATACCATAGAACAGCTACGAACAAAAAACACAAACCAATAAAATAAAAAAATATTCCAACTATAACCAATAAATTAGAATACACACTTAGACAGAACAAACAATCCGAGACAAACAACAATCCAAGATCACTCCAAACAAATAATAAACAAACGCCGATAAAAGACCCAAACGAAAAATCCCCAAAAAAAAAAAACAATAGACACTAGAAAAAAATCAATCACAAGAAATACCCAATAAAAAAAATCGAAACCAATAAACAAAAACTAATAACAATCAACCACGCCAAACCCAAAATCCCCAACACAACAAACCAACAAACTTCAAAAAAACGACCAATCCAACCCATACAAAAATAAGAAATAACTTACTGGGAGAACAAACCAACCAAAGCAGAAAAAAGCTTAGAAAAAAAAGAACAAAAAAAAAAACTAACCGAAATCACCACAAGCAAACGAGAAAACATAACAAACAAAAAAACTAAAAAGAAACAAAAAAAAAGAAAGAAAAATTATAAACTAAACTTAGGACAATAGACATAAAAAGAAAGAAACGAACTAAACAAAAAAGAACATAGAACAAAAAAAACAAGAAAAAAAAAACAAGAAAAAAACACAAAAAAAAAAAAAAGTGAGAGAAAAAAACAAAATAGCAAACAATTAAACAAAATATCACGAAAAAAAAATAAAGAGAAGTCACCAAAAAAAGGAATTAAAAGAAAAAAAGCAAAAAAAAACAAGAAAGAATATACCAAAAGAATAAAAAAACAAAAGAAATATGAATACCCATAATAAAAAATGAAAGGAAACATCAAATAAGAAGACAACAAACAGACAGCAAAAAACAAAAGAATAAAAAGAAAAAAACCAAAGAAGAAAAATAGAAAAAAAAAAAAAAAACCAAGTAAGAAATAAAAAACAAAAGGAAGTCAGACAAAAAAAAAAAAACAAAAAAAAAAAAAAAAAAAAAAAAACAAAGATGAAAAAAATAGACAAAGAAAAAAAAAAAAAAAAAATGTTTGTATTCACAAAAATACCCAACAGGATTTGTAAATTTCAAACATTGGATGGAATTTTAACTACACCTCTAATTGAAATTGACCCTTTTCACCCTCAAGGTGCAAATTTGAATCTGTCCCAAGGTCTGGTACCATTAACAAATGAAGTGTGAGGTGGGCTTTGGGATGTACATACGAGGTAGGATTAAGCGATTATCGATGAAGCGATACCCACTGCGACCAATATCGGCGGACAGAGACCTTGGTAGGACAGTGAACTTGCTAACAGATTGTGTCATCTGCTCTTAAAAGGACAACTACAATTAAAGTGACAGGAGGAGATTTTTTAGGATATGAATTTACTCTAAAATTCCACTGGATCGGTTGTAGATCACCTACAGGAGAACGTTTCGAGGTTTATGGAACAAACAGGTGCAAAGAAAAACCGCAAACCGTGTTTGACTTGCCTGCTAACGTAATCGTTCCCCATAGAAAAACCTGCTTAGGCTTTCTGTCGGGACGACAGAAACTAACTAAATTATCATCTTATTACATGAGGGACGGTGTATTCGGGCGATTCACTTCAGTGTGATTTAATACATTGGCGGAAGCATGCCAAATAGTAAAAAAAACGGGGTCGGGGAAAATGGGGGAGGCGCTCTTTCTGGAAAATCTCATCATGTCCTCTTTAAAGGAAATATGTCATTGATTCGGAATATTGGAAAAATTTGGTTTATGGATGGAAAGCTTAAGTAACGTAGAATTACCTATAAAATCAAAATAAGTTGAAAATTGTCCACATTTGTTGAGTATTTTGCCCTTAATTTTCCGCCCAATTAGCTTACTCGAAAACGATTCCGACAAAAAATCCACATCGCAGGCAAATGGTGACGTCAAAGTGATGACCATTCATTTAATTTACGTCGTTTGCCATCATATCGCAGTGTTGGCCAATTAAAACAATTAAAACACAACGAAATGAAAACAAAAATATTGGTCTCAATTCTGTAACTTATTTTTCTAAAATTGTATTTTTTATTATTTTCTTGAATAATCCATCATATTACAGTGTCAGCAAGCACAATTCGAGTCACACCGATGTTTGGTCATCATTGAAGTCACGAGGGAGAGCAAAAATGGGCGCTTGTGATCAATGAAGAACGTGGCGAAAAATCCGCCCGGTCTCTATGTCAAAAAAGCAAAAATTAAAAGCTCTAGTTTGTTAATTTTACATCAAATTGTATTATTTTTTTCGGGAATTCGGGATGTATGTACATATATTATGAATGTAAGTCAAACGTGGCTTTAACAAAAATTTCGGACCTATTTCCTTAGGCGCAGTGTCAAGAGATTCGTTTTTTGTGAACAAAGACTGTGGGGATATTCTGGAGTACATGGGGATATTTGAATTTCGGAAGGGATGCACAACAGGTAAAAAAATATGTTTATTTTCTGTACCTTGGAAACGATTTCATTTAATTCTCGGTAGGGGTTTATTATACCCTCCGTAAACTTGCGTTACCCAAATGTAAAGAGGATTTGATACCGATGCTAAAACTATTCATACAATTGAATTTTAATGCCAAATGTTCCGAAAAATGAAGGTTAAGGGGGTGGTTGCCCCCAGGATATCTATGATGCATTTTAAAAAATATTATGCACAGTATAGCTCTAAAACTCCGCCTATTTTCTGTGGAGAATGCCAATTTTGCCGACTCGCGGACGTGATGGCGTCATTGTGACGCAGTGCTAGGCATGTTGGGTACTCATTTTGTGTCAATGGAAAGAGGAGGACCTAGCTATCCACTCCGTCATCAAAATCATAGGCCTCGGGTGTTTTATAACGAATGCTCGATTGGGGGGGGGGAGTGGTAACCCCCACCCTTGTATCCGCGTTTACCAAAAACGGCTTGTAAAAAAAAGACGAGGGTAAGAGATCATAACCCATAGACCCTCCTCGGGTCCACGGTGATGAAAATGCTAAGCGACTGATTGAAATTCCACTAGACTCTTCAACCCTATCCGTGGACCCTCCGAATCTGTAGGGAAAACGTACTCAAGTTCCTCCGAGGTCGGGGGAATACTCCTCCACTCACAATAGTCCAAACTAATGGTCAGGTATAGAAATAACCATTGTCCGCCGTACTCTAGTCCGGGAACAATGGTGAACCATAGGGAATCGATTCAGTTGACGCTTACGCAACATTAGTTTCCGCTTTATTCTCGTTATCGTCTCTGGAGCCCCGGACTATGGCTCGCACCGACTAGATGCTGCGTTCACACCGGTATACTCGTACTGTCATCTCGAACTTGCCTTATGCATTGGCGATACGACCGGGGGAGCATGGGTGGGGGGTCAATTGCCCCTCTGGCTCGAATAAGCGGGACGATATGGGTCAATTGTGCAATTGTTATCCCTCTTTGGGGGAATTTCAACCAATTTCGGCCAAATTTGGGCAAAATTCAATAAACTTGGCCATTGCGCGCGCTACTCGCGCATTTTGTAAATCAGACTTATTTGGAGCAAATACCGGGACGATTTGCGAATTTCGCCCCCTTCTTGGCGGGACGACTTGGAAAATTGCCCCTCTGGATCGACTGCCGCGGTACACCACTGTCCTTATGTGCGTAAGAGATGATTTAGCCAGACCAATCAGTGCGACGGCTTATTTTTTGCGCAGGATTTAAATCGGGCCCTGGGAACTGGCTGGCTGTTGCGACCACCTTGGGGTTTGTCGCACGCGCACATTTTGTTTGGCTCAGGCAGTACCAACCCGACACACACAAACAAGGTATTCCCAGTTTGGCAATAATTGTTGTATGGTGAAACAATAACAATCCAGTCATCATCCGTCTGAAGTTCGGATACCCTGTGATCGGAAGTGAGGGTATGCCGTGAACTCAGAGTACGTTTGCCCTGTCCAGAGGTCCTATACTGTTTTAATTTATTTTACGCTCTCCTTTAATGTGAATTGAGCACTCTAATTCCAAAGATAGTCACCTGTAAATAATACCTGTTTACTGATGATGTTATATTACGCCCCCACTACTCGTAGTGGTTGAGCCCTCTCGCCTATTTGGGAACAGTACAGCCCAGTGCTGGAAATGCCTCAGCGTTACACCATGGCACTATATCATACATTCCCCTCTGGTTAAGAC